>NW_019291206.1:0-20013 GCF_000500325.1 Leptinotarsa decemlineata | reverse complement strand
TCATTTTTAATTCTTCTTTTTTAGTTTTTTTAGGGATTTCAAATCATTTCATATAATATCAGACAATGGAAGTCCGAAATAATGAAATTCCTCATGAAACATTGTCTCACCTCCAAACAAACGGAATGAACAATACCCAAAATCATTTAAACTGTTATTCTCAACAAATAGGTTTCAGACTGGTGGTAATGGACCACTTTTTTTCTATAATATGCATATTTTTTTTTCAGTGGGCCAAAATTGTCATAACCTTAGAAAGAGCCATCCCTCAATCAGATGCTCACCATTATTTGGAAGAATACAGTATTTCACTAGGACTTAGTGAAGATCCCAATACCGAACAACGAGGTGTAATGGTTATCAAATCTAAGAATAAAACTAGAGCCAAACAGAGAAAAGGAGCAGTAGCAAATTGGAAGGTGATAAAGAAAATATAAAATGGTTTAGTTTTTTGCGTCTGAGGTTTTCAGTGTCATTGTTTTTCGAGTTTGAAAGTCGTGGATTTTTGGAATTTCTTCCTGACGTTTCGCTGGCGCGAGTCTAGCTTCTTCAGAGGTTTAACCATCATGGCTTGCTGCCCGATGACTAACTTTTAGGCTTCGTAAAGCGTAAAGCCTTGTCAGGTAATCAGTTGTATTGGTACCTGTATTTGTACCTGTACTTGTACCTGTACTTGTACCTGTACTTGTACCTGTACTTGTACCTGTACTTGTACCTGCACTTGTACCTGTACTTGTACCTGTACTTAAACCTGGAACATTAACAATCTTGCTGCCTGTTGTCATTCTGTTCGTTATTCTCGAATTCCTCAAAATGGGGTTCCATACTCGGTTGAGGTTCACCGCTTCTTCTTTTCTGTTGAAATTCTCCGTGTGTTTGTGGATCTCTATTGCCTCCCGTACCAGTCGGCTATAGTATCCCTGGTTTGATGTAGGCTGATTGGTCGTACCGATTTAAGGTGTGGGTCTTTCCGACCCACTGCCCACCCTTGCTGCCAACCAACTGGGTGATATATAGTTCCATGCCAGACTAGCTCTATACAATTTTACGAGAATAGGTAAAATTATTTCTAGTCCGTTTTGAAGAAGAGCTGGAAATATACCATCCTATCCAGGAGATTTGAAGGGCTGAAACGACTTGATAGACCATTTAAACTGCCGGTGCTGTGATAACCTTCTTGACGACTTCTCATTCGTTCTTTTTTGGGCGTTTGGCACCCTCGAAGATGGGAGGTCTGTTTTTATCAAGAGTCAGATTTCCAGAAAAGTGGTTTTCTATCAAAAGCTCTAACGTTTTTTTACTAGAGGTCGTGAATGTTTCATTGGGTCGTTTAAGCGACCCAATTTCAGCAGTCGGCTCGCTAGAGAAAATCTTATGACTCTTTAGCTCGATTGAATAATCATCGAACTTTTTTTCTTAATTTTTTAAGGCTTTTTTTTCTACCAAAAAGAGTTATGGTTATTTCTTTTAATCCTCAGGAAGCAGGTAGATTAAGCTTGTTAAAAAATCTGTTAAAATCTGTTTTCACGTTAACCAGCTGTGTTCAATAGAATATAGGAATTCAAATGATTAACATTATAACTTTATTGAATTATAAATTTTCACGACTGCTGTCGAAGCCCTCGGTTATCTTGATATGTGTGGTTTGAATTTTCTCTCGATTTCGTAAATGGTATTAATACGTTTTCTCCGTGGGTTTGACAATAATCAGTTGTCTGTTGAAAAAATAAGGTGAATTTCGAATCATCTGAAAAATGAATTTCATTAGTTTGGACTTCCATTGTCTGATATTATATAAAATGATTTTAAATCTCAGAAAGAGCTGAAAAAAAAATTAAAAAAGAATAGCTGAATATAGCAATCATATTAAGCAAAAAAACCTGAAATTAAATAATAGTGAAATAAAATACATGTAAAAAGAGAACAATTGGACAAAAATTGAAAAGTTGAGAGATTTCAAACCAAGTTACTTCACGACGTTTCATTTGTTTGTAATCACAATCCACGTCGAAACTGATGGAAAGCCTTTACACCAACGTTCCGGTCGAAGAAGCACTCCAAATCATACAGAGGAAGCTATCCGAAGATGGGGACCTGAAAGATAGAACGAATTTACCTATAGAATTATTAAATTAAATATGGAATTACTAGGATGCTGTGTACGAAACTGTTATTTCCAACTGAAGAACGAACTCTTTACACAAGATGAGGGACTGCCAATAGGATCGTCACTTTCACCAGTCATAGCCAACATATATATGTAGTGGTTTGAAACTCTAGCCATTGAAGAAGCCCACAAGAAACCTCGTGTCTGGTTAAGATACGTTGACGACACTTTCATAATATGGAACCATGGGAATACCGAACTAGACCCCTTCCTGAAACATATCAACAGCGTAAGACCTTTCATCACTTTCACAATGGAGAAGGAAATCCACAACGAACTGCCATTCTTAGACGGAAGGATGTATCATCNATTGTCATAACCTTAGAAAGAGCCATCCCTCAATCAGATGCTCACCATTATTTGGAAGAATACAGTATTTCACTAGGACTTAGTGAAGATCCCAATACCGAACAACGAGGTGTAATGGTTATCAAATCTAAGAATAAAACTAGAGCCAAACAGAGAAAAGGAGCAGTAGCAAATTGGAAGGTGATAAAGAAAATATAAAATGGTTTAGTTTTTTGCGTCTGAGGTTTTCAGTGTCATTGTTTTTCGAGTTTGAAAGTCGTGGATTTTTGGAATTTCTTCCTGACGTTTCGCTGGCGCGAGTCTAGCTTCTTCAGAGGTTTAACCATCATGGCTTGCTGCCCGATTACTAACTTTTAGGCTTCGTAAAGCGTATTTATGCCTTGTCAGGTAATCAGTTGTATTGGTACCTGTACTTGTACCTGCACTTGTACCTTTATTTGAACCTGGAACATTAACAATCTTGCTGCCTGTTGTCATTCTGTCCGTTATCCTGGAATTCCTCAAAATGGGGTTCCATACTCGATTGAGGTTCACCGCTTCTTCTTTTCTGTTGAAATTCTCCGTGTGTTTGTGGATCTCTATTGCCTTCCGTACCAGTCGGCTATAGTATCCCTGGTTGGGGCAATTAATTCTGTGTTTTCAAACAAAATTATATGGTCTCCTTCACTAAGCGCATGTTCTGCCACAGCTGACTTGTCCGCCATAGCAGACTAGGTTTTGCTGGCCAAACTTCGATGTTATGGCTTGTCGAATCATTTTTGTGTAAGGCTCTTCAGCTTCCTGAAACAACGTTCCCTGCAAGTGGCCGTCGATGGATATCTTTCGAATACTTTTGACATCAAGGATGATGTTCCATATTGTCTTTAACCTTTTTTTTATTGTATATCAACTACTTGGAAAAAAAGAAGAATACAATATATTGCTTTGCGGACGACAGCACACTTGTTTCATCATTCCATTTGGATTCCAGGATATCGTCTGCGGATGCACATCTTCCCCAGCAGCAGGTGGTTGCATATCTTAATGAGGATCTAGAAGTGATTTCGAATAGAATATAATAATGTCAGGACAGACAATTCCGCTTTCTGTTTCGATAAGTTGGTTGGGGGGTTGAAATGGACACCAATATGTCTTGGCACAATCATGTCGCTGGAATTGCAATGGCTGTTTCTCAAAAGCTTGGAACACTGTCCCGAACCAGAAAACTGTACACACCTCAGCAACTTTTGATGCTTTATAAAGCTCATATCAGACCTTCTTTGGAGTATTGTTCTCATGCATACCCAGAAACTGCTGGATTCCATCCAGAAAAGAGACATCCGCCTGATTGGAGACGGGAACATCACTTGCAACCTTGATACTTTGGAGCATCGAAGAAAGGTTGGGGATTTGTCTCTCTTCTATAGATACTGTCACAGGAAGTGTTCAAGTGACTTGGCATATTTGATTCTACCAAGAGCGGTACATTCTCACCCATAATTATAAAAGTGTTTGATAGTTCCCCAAATTTACAGTTAAGACTCAATGATGCGAATAGATAAAGGTAAATAGACACTCGGTACACATTATTGTTTGTATCAAATGATTGGCAGACAGGTAGCTATAGTTACGACTATGGCAAAGGTATGGTCTATAGTCTTTTGTGAACTAAAGGGCTTCTAACTGAAGCCTCGGATGTGTTTTTGCAAACAATAGATCCCTCCCAAATGTCCCTCGGATACGATAACTATCCGGCAGCCTAAATACTATCCGGCCGATTACCCGATCAAAAAAAATAGGTAATCATTTGCTCAAAAAATAATTTTCAGTAATCACACTTCAATTCTACAACTTAGAAAGTGCATTAGTAGTCATACTGCACTAAGGGCAAATTTGGATGAATTAATACTAAATTCCCTGTGTTAAGGTAGCAAGCGGTTTCGCTTGTCTTCGTAAATAAAGCCAGTTTCACAAAAAAGTATTTTGCCGTACACACTGCTGCAAGGTGTTGAAAAATATAGGCACTGCAATCAACGCAATAAGTCAATGAATGAAACAATTGTTAATTTCGCTTATCAACGAACACATCGGCGGCCGAATATCCGGCGGCATCCGGCTAAACTGCTACTCGTTTCATCTCTAGTAAAATTCTTCAAAGTTTAACTCTGAGCTCTGATGCATACTTGCATCATGTGTTTCGCAATATTTTGTAATGCGCATAAATCTGGAATCTTGATAGTAATGCCTTTCAAAGTTGTGTCATCTGGAGTACTTCGAATTTCATTTGTCACAAAAGCAATATTGGGTTTAGCAAATGGGGTTGAAGTGAATTATTCCATTAACCAGCTGTCATTCCCGTACGAACGGCAACCCTCAAACGTTGAAACATCTTAGTATGTTTTCTTAGAATTTACTTACTTTCAGAGAGTAGGAAAGGTTACGATAAACGCCCTTAAGAAAAAGGGGATTTCTGGAGAGGAGATGAGATGTTTAATGTGGGGAAGAGAGTCTATAAATACGCCAATAAAAATAAAAGGGTAATGCCAAATATATACATAAAATTGTTGAGTTCCCTAATCTTTTTATGTTTCAGACCAACAAAGGACCGTTTACAAAATCCTCAGGAACCAGATTTGACAGGGGGGTTTGGTGATGCACTGACTGCAGCATTAGATGTCATGGCATATACTCATGAACTGGACATAAATGGAGCAGCCCAGGGTTTGAATTTAGCTAATAATGTCAAACCAGTAGAAACAACTCCTCTACCAAATAATCAGAAGAATAATGAATCAAATACCCGAATTACTGGTGTCGGAAAAGAAATAGGTATTCATATGATGAATTTGAGTGATACGGATTTTCATTGCTCAAAAACAGGGCCGGATTTGGAAGTCTGAAGGCCTTGGGGCAACGAAGCAGTGGAATCATCTAATTTTTTCTATAAAAAAAGAATGGTTGTTCAAAGCTAATTACTCTAACACTATCTGTAATTTTCATCTGTTCGACGTTTTGGCTCCTGCTTTGAAGCCATTTTCAAGAACCCCTTGAAACTGAAATTACATGACTCGACAACTTATGACTGAACAAAGGAAAAACAAAGCCAATGATCAGTGGGTGGTCAGGGAGATTAAGACCCCGTCGTCAAGTCATGTAATTTCAGTTTCAAGTGGTTCTTGAAAATGGCTTCAAAGCAGGAGCCGAAACGTCGAAAAGATGAACATTTCAGACGAGATTCAACCCGGACGACAGTACATGTCCAGTTCTAACCCAGATGGAAAATTAGACTTTGTTGAAACTTTGTGAAAATGATACTTGTGAGGATCAAAAACACAGAACACAGAGCGAAACCTGGAAAAACAGTTCATCATATATAGGGAACACGATGGGTCCCTTAATGTTTTTTATAAAAGTAGAATTTTTAACTTCCCGCTAAGGAAATAAAAAATTTAAAAACAGTGAAAGCGGGCGAAAATCGACACGTACAATTATTAGTGTCTGTCATTCAAATCTGAAGGTTTAGTTTTGTACACATTGCTCTTTACATATCCCCATAAAAAGAAATCTAATGATAAAAGATCAGCTGATCGCGCTGGCCTTTCAATCGATCCTCGCCTCCCTATCCACCGATTGGGAAATGTTGTATCGAGGTATTGCCGGACACCAACTTGGAAATATGGTGGTGCTCCATCCTGCTGAAACCCTATCGTATTCACTGGAACTTGAGGGTTTCCTGGATCAGGATATAAATTTGCTAAACTTGGAATGAAGCAGTGCCAATTAATTATCGCCATTCAAGTTGCCCTCAATGAAAAAGGGACCAATGATATGGTTTTCTACAATCCCTGCCCAAACAATAACCTTTTGTAAAACTGTTATTTTATGCATTTCCGTTAATCTAACCATTTGTCAGACTTGAAGTTAACGAACTTCCAACTCAAATTAAAATACTGACAACGAATGTTGTAACATACAAAACAAGTTGACAAAGCATTTCAAACTAACGTTGCCACGGAAATTATTTAGAGTTTTTTAAAGGATACCGTCTAAAAAGAATATTGCTATTGTTTTTGCTTACTTTCTTATTATCAATACCTCAACACGAAATAAGTTTTGAGTATATTGCAATAACTTTTGACTGTATTTTATCGACTTTCGGTAACCACATGATTTTGATTTATTTTATCTTAATTGTTGCAATAAACTTGAAAGCAATAACATTTTTAAATAGACCTTTCAAACGATATATCACAAGCTATTTAAAAAATTGGGGGTTGTACCCGTCATTCAACGGGGGGTTGAAGGTAGGGGAAGCATTTTTCCGTTGAAGTATGTCAAATTATAATTTAAATTTGACATGTTTCGGGATTTTGTTAAAATATGTACTGAACCGAAATAATGAATTTATTCCATTTGGCTTTTACAAACTGTATATATTTTCACTGAATTCCAATTTTTTCCTGAATAATACACAGCAATATCACCTGCAAATGAGTAGTTCACGCATCAAACCTATATTTTAAATATTATCAACATTTTTCTTATTGTTGATTATATAGGTATTTTTTTATCTATTTTATTCATTTCCTTTCCGGTCACAATATTTTTTTACAAATGAGCGTTCATATACTTTCACATTCATTGTTTATTTCTTCTCATTTTCTGATATTTTTTTGTGAAGAAGCATTTTCAATATTTTCTAATTTATTTTCACCTGGAATTTAAATTCATTAGTATTTTTTAGAAATTCTTAAGAAACATCAACCACTTTAAAGAAACACTTACATAATGTTTTACAGGTACAGCAATGATTGGTGCTTTATCTCAGCTAACTGAATCTCAGGGTTTCACAGAGCCTATACGAAATATTCAGAAACAAACAGAATGTTTTGAGGTGTCGGCAAATCAACATTTAAATTCACTTGTAAAAGTTGAGGATCCCCTAAGAGAACTTGTTCTGTGTTCAAATGAAAAAGATGTTGATCCCGAAAAGTTGAAGTTTTTAGCACTCTCTGCTGCAAATCTCGTAAAAGAGGAGGAGGCTAAGAAAAACAAAGGACAAGTTACGAAAAGTGTCAAAGCACTGGCAGGAATATTTACAGGAACTGAGAACTTTGTAAAGAAGGTTGAGGAAAACTTAAAGAAGAAATATGCAGCCCTAGAGCCTAGTGATAGTGATGGATTTGGAGGTAGTATCATTGATCAACAATAAAAGTGATATTTTTATCCGTTGACTTGTTCCTCAAAATAAATACATTTCATTCTCAAGAGAAGTTAGCGTCTGTACTATATATACGAACGATTAGATTTGTATATGTGTGCATATTGCAAATCCAATCTTTTGTATGAGATTTTCTATAGTCATAACATTTTTCAACCAGTTTCAAATTGTTATGATTCTTCAGATGCCTTTTACATAGCAGCATTCTCATCTCTTCATTAATTTTTGTCTGTCTACATATTGTCTTCTACATTAGCATAAAAAATTTAAGATTAGATTTAGTTCATGAATATAGAAGAATATAGAAGAATATAACTATATAATATTCTTCTTCTTCTTCCCCATTAAAAATATAGTTATTCAATATTCATTTCTGATTATATAAGAAGAAGAATATAACTATATAATATTCTTCTTCTTCTTATATAATAATATAGAAGAATATAACTATATAATATTCTTCTTCTTCTTATATAATCAGAAATGAATATTGAATAACTATATTTTTAATGGGGATCTGTTCGAAGGTAGGTTGCACTATATCGTTTACATGAACTGAACCTAATCTTAAATTGTTTCTGCTAATGTGGAAGACAATATGTAGACAGACAAGTCTGCTTTGTTATCATACTCGTTATTACTGTTAGTACTTGTCCAAGGACGCCACATTTTGAATAGACAACAAAAATTTTAGGAATTTATAACTGCACCAATATCGAATTTCAACACTCAAATCGCGATCAGTTCCTAAACTGAACACGACTGCGAATACCATCCCCAATTCCCCGATTTCTATTCGTCACCGTAACGCTAGTTGCACACACACCGATTTTGGACGGCCAGTATAAAATCGGCCGATATTTTATTGGTAGCGGGTGCTTGCACACTCACCGGAGTTTCATCGGTCAAACAAGCAGTTGCTTTGTTGTCGTAATTAGCACGCACTACCAAAACGAAGTTGATGCGTAGTAACTACAATTTCACCGAGCATTCGAGACTGGAATGGTCGGTAAAAAACCGGTGAGTATGTAAGAGTGTATTTAGTCATGTACGCCACTACTTCCCGGTATTGCGGACGCGAAGATACAGTGGCAGTGGACAGCTGCTCACCGGTATTTTACCGGCGACGATCACCGGTAGGCATGTGTGCAAGGTCCCGTTCCCACTTGTGGTTCACTGTTGGAATTTGGACGGCCGATTTTACACCGGTCGTCCAAAATCGGTGTGTGTGCAATTAGTGTAACATAGCTTCAAATTTAAGTTTATGACTCTTCAGCCAATCATGAAACTCGGTTAGTAAAAATTATCCAATACGAACCGCCAAGTCTACAGTCTACGTAGAAGCTCGGCTACGGTTTAACCACAATTAACGGTGAAGTCTAGTCTTCTGAACTTTCATTCTGTATTTTCTCATCTTTCTCTGCCCATAACACATATACACTGTCTTGTAAATGGATGCATTTCTATTAGATATAAAAAATGTATTATTATTATTTTTTCCTAACGCTGCTCTGGTTCAAGAAGTCCCGATTCATTCGGGGGGACGCGCCATCATTACCAATCAATGACCACTCCCCACACCGTAGTATAAGTGACTATTGGGTCCGAGAGTCATGTGCCTTGAGAATGACAACCTTCTGCATTTGTCCAGCTAAGAGTCCTGCCTTAGTGTGGCAAGCCGGCATGATCTCAAGATTCGAGAGTAGAGAGGGCATCATTCCACCAAGGAATCCAGTAATCAGAAAAATCATTTCAACAATGTGGTTTGCAAAGGTCTGTGAAGTTCGAAGAGAGAATTTCGATATTTTAACAGTATTTCCTTCTCTTTCTGTAAGATGTTTGTTTCCCCGGAAGCTTAAAACTCCACGACGAATATCGTCTTGCTCTGATGGTCAAGAGGAACTACATCGGACTTATTAGCTTGTATCAGCCTGAGAATGAGGAATGAAATGTTCCCATAAATTCGACACTTCTCATTCCAATATCCCCTGGAGCGTAGGGCAACACCGATGTCTCGGATGGAAGCATCCCACAAGGATGGTGCACAAACGGTGCAGGATGTTTCCATCTACAAGCTGCATACCTTCTCCGTAATTTCCGTTTCGTCCTCCTTGATGGACTGTTGTACATTTGTCTATCCCCAGTTTCACCCCGATAGCATGCATGTACTCTGAGTGGGACAGGCAATATTCCACCAAGGACTCCAATAATCAGAACTATTATTTCAACAGAGTGATCTGGATAGATTCTGAGGAATTTGAAGAGACAATACTCCTCTTTTTGTGCGATATTCCAATTACTTCAGCACTTCTCATTACCCGTAGCCATTACCCACCAAAATCATTGGTACAAAACCAGATTAGGACATGGACCAATAAGAAGCACACAGAGTATTGTATAAAAGTACCTGGCAACAAACACAGTAGAAGTTTCATTAAGGAACCGTCCTAAAAAAAGGACCGAAGAACTACTTCAATATAGTAGTTCTTGGACTTGGACTAAATGGACAAGTCAGACAGCTCCCAAGGTACCAAAAAAAAATCCACCAAGGACTCCAATAATCAATTATTTCAACAGAGTGGTCTGGATTGATTCTAAGGAATTTGAAGAAAAAATACTCCTCTTTTTGGGCGATATTCCAATTCCTTCGACACTTCTCATTACCCACAGCGGTTTCAATATGATCTGGAGAGTAACACAACACCGGTATCTCGTCGATAGCGTAGAAGTGGCGAGGCTGTAGTATTAGTAGTGCTGGATATAGGCTGATACCGCACGTCCTGGAGATGCCGACAGCAAATGTATAAGTCTCAGGCGCCTTATAACAAGCCCTGCACCTGATGTCAGGAACCTGTATACTACCCATCACGCGACTACGGTAGACTAAGGTGCTGAACACCATCTTGGCTGGCCATAATGAATCCTTAGTTTCCGACCTAAGCCCACTCGACTCAACTGATCTGATAAGCCAAGGTCTTCAATATTGTTGAGTAAGAACTCGTGCCTCGGCTTATCCTTGTGTTGCGAAGAACTTTAAGTGAACTCTGCGATTTTTATGTTGCTGAACGGGTTCCAACTTGGTGACAAAGTTGTGATCACCTCGTTTAGTGTTCAAAACTGAACCAACCACAACAGCTGCAGGAGGACTTTAAAATGAAGGACCACACCCGTTTGTTATTCTCAGAAACACTGACAGGGTGCGACTCAGCATCCGCATTATATTGCATGAATAACGCGGGTTTTGTCTAATTGTACCAGAATTTCAAAATCAAAATATATGAAGTTGAGTTATTCACCATGGGGTATTCCCCTTTCTCCATACATACACCTGGGGTATTTAGTACTCTCACCAGGTATAGCGCTTCAGCTGCAGAAGAAACCTCAACAGGTCATTTCTGAAAGCAGCTGCAAACATGAAGCTTAGTTTCTTGGCTCTTCCTCCAATATTAGTAAAGGAATCTTATCTATTGAAAACATTTTTCCCTAACCAGAACAAAAATGTTATCTCTCGACGCGCGTTTCGCTAACCAAGTTAGCATCATTAGGAGATGACTACTGACTTTGGCTATCCTCATTTATACTCTGTTCTTATTTTTTTTACACTAGTGTTTCCGAATTCCACTTGTAAAGGAGGAACCTAATGAAGGAGCGCTGAATTGAGGTTGGGGGAGGAGGTATGACCAACTAGTCGCGAAACTATCAAAGTTGGTTGCTGCTCCTGATGAAATCTTGAAGATGAAATTTTGACGGTGCAAAATAGAGTGGCAGGTGTGGTTGTAGAAAAAAAATCTTTGATTCCAAAGGCAGTTGTAAAAACACAGTCAGAGAATGAATAATAAAATTATTATCAATAACAATAAATAAGAAATAAATTGTATTCTTTAGGTCACAACAAAAACATCGATGACGAAGATAAATACTTCGATGATGTATATTTCAACTGGGAGTTTCCCGTGGGTTGGGCTACCTATCGGGCGCATCCCCAGGTTGTATGGGGAAACAATGTGTGAGTGCTTCACTTATGTTACTGGGGAATATTCCAATTCATTCGATCTGTATCATCTTGGTACCCAAAGATATTTTTTTGTAATTTATGATTATTGATCTTTACTAGGACAAAAAAAATCATAGGTGATATTATCTCAAGAAAAGAACTCCCTTTTTGTATTAATTAACAACCTTATCATTTGTGACCTATCAATAAAATTTCGTGAAATAACTTATCACTTTTGTAATCTATAGAAAATTATTCACTCAATTTGACATTTATTTATTGTGTCAAAGTTTTACACAATAATATGACATGAGACGAACTCATTACATAAACAAAATAATGTTTAAAACAACTGTTGTTTTCAGAAACTCCATTACTTGGTAAGATATCAAGAAATAGGAGAGCAAAATCAGCACATCTTCGCAATTCTTCAGCCAAGTCCAAAACTTCCGATAAGAGAAAACTTGTTATTGAATCAGATTCGAGTACAACAGATGCAATAGAAGAAACACAAGGTTGTGAAAATCAATTTAACATAGAAGAAACTGTTGATAGAGACCAACCTCTGAGTATAACTGATTTTACCATGGTCGAACAAGAACTGTAAGTATTTATTTTCTTGTTTCCCACTATGAAAAGCAGAAATTAATTCCGTTTAGTCGATCCGACCAACCGATAAACCGGTTTCGGGGTATTTGTCCCATCATCAGTACCGGGCATGGTCTCCTCAGAACTGTGTGAACCGTCTGAGTATCACCACCAAACAAATATGTCCCAACTGCCTAGTCCCAACTGCCTTAACAAGCGAGATGATTCACAGAGACTACCACAAACATGGAGAACATTGTTGTCACGCTAGATACCTGAAAATAAGTCAGGTACCCAGTTAGGCAAACCAGATACCTGGTAAACAAGCATTTACCAGAACGTACTGTGTAGGTAGTTGGGAGAGATGAATATTTCGAGTTATTATTTTGAAATGTTTATATTATTATAACCATATCATTATTATGTTAACTTTGAGTGAAATAAAAATCTCTCGAATCTATTTAGTGGAAAGTTTTGTAGAAAGGTAAACTTTTTTCATGAACGCTTGTAAAATTATTTCTTCACAAGGATCACACCAGACAGGTCCTTTGAGAAATTACTTCAGTACCGAAGAAAGTTTTGCGGGTGTCATTATAGCCAATATCAAGTTCTTTGGTTTTTTATTCTCATTATAAAAAAATTATGTTCGCTTACGAAATTTTAAGCCCAACTGTTACTTAGCCAAAAAATGCATATGAAATTTCTATTAGGATTACTTCCAATACTATTTGAGAATTGAATGATTTTGAAAAACATTTGTATATATGATCCTTTTGAACTATCAAATCATTAATGGAATTTTAACTACCTATTCGAAAATATATTAACCATCATGTTTAAAGACCATTATATATTTTCATAAGCTTTGTTTTTTGAAACTATAGACGTTTTTCTTCTTGTCAATACATAAGATGTTTGAATATGTAAATTTTTATTTTTTACTGCTGGCTTCGTTAAATACTAATGATGTATTTCAGATCTGTAACAATTTCAGAAACCTTAATGGTACAAGGTAATGGAAATGGAACAGAACCACAAGCTGGAAATACAGAGCCAAAAAGAAAAAAAAGAGCCAAATCTTCGAAAGTAAACAGGTTGAATCAGAATATCTCCAATCTATATGAACAATATAATATATCGATTTACTTTGTAGGGTTGGGCCCTTCACTGATCAGAGAAATTGTAGATCAGCCAAGGACCAATTTGATTTGGAGCGTTCTGAATCTCCCGATCCATTAGAACCATGGAGCACAAAAAATATTGCTAACATGAATAAAATATTGGCTTGGGAACATGATCAGGATAGTGTATGATGACTGGGTACATAAGTATGTTTGTGTGTACATCAAAAGAAAAACAATACAAATTTTCAAAGTAATATTGATGAATTATTTATTATAATCTCAAAGTATAAAATCTCTTAAAATACAAAATCTGAGGTCATAAAATTAACACAACCGTAACTGCCAGCAGCTGATCTATCACACAGTAGTTTTCATATTGAGTTTATAACTGGAATGTTTAGTCACTCAGTCTTCAGTTGATGTTTTCCTTTCCAGTTGTTTTTATTTTAGATAACTGAAATTCACAGAAAAAACTAATTGAAATAACACTCAAGAGATAAAACCATAATCTAAAGCTACTACTGAAGCAAAGCGAATATTTTTTCTCGCAAATTATTTGATTAACATCTAAGAGAGAACGTTCAGGATAGGCCCAGTATACCACAGAACTTTTCCCAAAGAATGAGATCAGTTGTGGCAATGATAAGTGTAATAAAATTTTTGAGTAAAATCCGATTCAATTCCCATTTTCAAGGTTACTAATTATATCAGATACATTTACTTGGCTAATTCAAAAGTATTTTCCGTTTTTATTAGTCTACTTTAAACTGTAATACTTATTCAATTTATTTGAAATAAGCGCAATTTAAATCAGTGCCCTTTCGCCAATGTAACACGATTAATTCAGTCAGCATCAAAATTGGGTACTCGACATTCGGTGAAGTCGACAAAGGCCGTTTTTGCCTGGTCCTGATTGGCGAAGGTGCTACCGGTGAGAAAGTTACAGAAGTGTTCGAAAAGATGGTGGTTGCTTGGCGACCACCATCTTTTTCAAAACAACTTCAAACATTTTCAAGCCAGAACCTGGTAAATTTCAAATGCAGAAGGCAATGAAAAAATATTTCCCATCTTCTGATAAAAAGTCAAAAGATTGGCTCTTATTTCATAAGACATCAAATTGAAATGGCAAAGATATGAAGGTAAAGCTGAATCCATAGTTGCGGAAATGTTATGAAGTGCTGGAAACAGATGTCATCCATACTTTGGAAAACCGATTTATCTACTACTAATACTACTAATACGTTTATTATTTACCAAAAATTAACAACCAATATTAAATTTCAATAAAAAAAACTAGGTAAATAAAAGGTGAGAGTTCAGTTTTCTTTCAACACCAGGAAGAGAGAAACTGGTCTTCCACTCAGACCCTTACTACAAACTAAACTAGGCATAATTGGGGATTATTTAATTGGGCCCTATTTTCTCCCCTTACGTTTGAATGGAGATGCTTACCTACATTTTTTGGAACACGAGCTTCCCCGACTTATGGAAGATGTTCCCATTGGTCTCCAAAATCACTCTTGGTTTATTTTAGTGTTTTTTAATTTATTTAGTGTGATAGCAAGAAATTTTTTAGACATAGCATATCCCCAATGATGGATAGGAAGAGGAGGCACTGAGCATTGGTCCCCGAGGTCACCGGACCTCAATCCCGTCGATTTTTTCTTTTGGGGACACCTAAAATCACTAGTTTATGCTAGCTCCATTGAAAATGAGAAAATGTTGAGAGATCGCATAATAAATTGCTGCGAAACGATAAGAAACACTCCGGGCATTTTTCAACGGGTGCGGAATTCTTTGATGAGGGGAGCAGAAGCTTGTATTACTGTTGGGGGTCGTCACTTTAAACACTGGTTGTAATAGTTGTTTCGCTCAATTTTTATATGTTTATTTTCCTAATAAATAACATAGTACTTCTCTGAATTGTTTTTTTTCACAAACTCCGAAATGTAGCACTTTCTAATTGAATAATTAAACCTGACCATTTTTTTTATTTGGATTGAATAAGCAGTTCGATAATGCTCAGTTTAGAAGAAGTCTGTACAGGTATGCTGCGTATAAAGTTTGATGAAAATAACTAAAATTGCAAAAAACTTATGACAAAAACCTACCATGTTTTGAAAAATTTCAACAATCTGTATTTCGAAAACGAATCATTCTTCGTTAAACATTTTATAGGAAAAAGTTGTTCATTTTGACGAGATCCACCACATACTTAGTTTTTGTATGGAATTGTATCGACATGTCTAAAAACTGTGTGTGTCTTAAGACTAATGAATATTATTATTACTATCAATAGACATCCTTTATAACCAAAAATACATGCATTTTGAAAATATATTCATTAAATAAATGTAACTTTAATATATCTATAACCAACATTTCAAGTTAATATAATTATTTCGATCCTCAATTAATTTGTAAGCAAAGTTGATTCTCAAATACAACATTTCACAATAAATTTACTAAATGAAATCTTACCATATTGGAAGTTTTAGGAATAGAATATCTGATATCTCCTGATGTGTCACACCCATTGTTATTATTAGTTTCAGTCAACAGCCCTTTCCTTTTACTATCAAAATATGTTGATTTCAATAGGTTCTCTCTGATTTTGCCCAGGGAAGACATCAGTCCAATTTCTTTACCAAGAGAATTACTTCTTTTCAATTTCTGGGCACCATTGATTTTAATGTCACTAACGCTATTTCTTCTAGAAAGTACTTGTTCTTGTTTAACCAGTGATTTTCCAACAGAAGATCTTGCAGTACCCGTTTTATCTATTGAAGAACTTTTACTGAAAATAAAAAGTTATTCCAAAATAATATAATGCTGAAAACATTCTGATTGTCTGTATTTTCATTCAATCATATAATAGAGGTATGTCCAGCAAAATTTATTTTACACGGCAATATAATTACATACTCTGAAATGGGTCATGTGGTGCCTAACCTAACCTAACAAAATAAAAAAAATCCCAGATCTGTTAATGAATGATATGAAAAAGTGTTTTTTTAAGGACAAAACACAAGCACTACAGAAAAATTTAAGGAGCTCTAAGAGCGGTGCCTGTGCGAAATATGCGATTCACATTGGATTTGAATCGCTGGAGATTAAATCTATTTGGAAAAACGTTCTCAGGAAGTTAATTCCACCATAAGCCCATCCAAATCGACCATAGTAGCATTCACCAAGAGGACTAAAACGAAGGGTCTCGGACCTCTAAAACTTCGAGGTGAAGAAATACAAATGTCGGGGTAGGTTAAATATCTGGGAGTAATTCTAGATTCCAAACTGACCTGGAACCAACACTTGGACAGGACAAAAATGAAAGCGGAGGTAGCACTGATGCTCGCCAGACGCACCTATGGAAAAACATCGGGGGCTAAAACCAGACTTGGTATATTGGCTATACATGATGATGGTTAAACCCATGTTCTGGTGACCAAAGATGAAGCAGGCGACCGCTATCAACAAACTAGGCAAGGTGCAAAGACTTGCATGTTTGGGATGACGGGAGCAATGATAACTACACCAACAGCTGCATTGGAGACACTCCTGAATCTACCTCCTTTACACTTTGTTATAATGGAGGAGGCCAGGATGGGCGAATTCAGACTAGAAAACTCATCGAACTACAAAAGATCGGACCGAACTGAAATTTCGGAACATGTGGAGGAGCACAAATTAAATATGTGCACAGACCACATGACACCGAAGTACACCTTTAACACAAACTTCACGGCCAAAATGATAAGCCGTGGACGGCCACCTGGTATACAGATGGATCGAAGACCAAACATGGAACGGGAGCTGGAATATACCGAGCGGATAGAAATTTAAACTACAGTTATCCGCTAAGACTATACACATCCGTCTTTCAGGCAGAAATGTATGCTATCTTGCAGTGTGCAAGACTTATTGAATTGAGACCTCAAAGAAATGAGCGGATTAATATTTTAACAGACAGCAAGAGCGCACTAAGGGCTCTGACAAACCCGAAGGTGACATCAAAACTGGTCTGGGAATGCCATGTGCCAGGGCATTCAGAAATCACAGGTAATGATAAAGCTGATGAATGCGCTAGACACGGATCATCAACTTCATATATAGGTCCTGAACCAGCTCTGGGGGTACCAAAATCATTGGTACGAAACCAGATTAGGACATGGACCAATAAGAAGCACACAGATTACTGGACAAAAGTACCTGGCAACAAACACAGTAGAACCTTCATTAGGGAACCGTCCGAGAAAAGAACCGAAGAACTACTTCAATATAGTAGGGATCGGCTCAGAATAATTACAGGGTTACTAACCGGTCATTGTCCGCTTAGAGAACACCTGAATAAAATGGGGCTGTACAACGGAGACATCGGCTGCAGATTATGCAACGAAGGGATAGAAACAGCTCTACACACCTTATGCGAATGTGAGGCACTGAATCACAGAAGGCAGGCAATATATCGGCGTACAAAATTACGCCCAGAAGAATATGACGAACATCCAACACGGAACCTCTACAAACTAGTACAGGGAACGAGACTGATGGAATGGGTGTCATGAGAAGATGGGAGAATGAATGCAATAAGCCCAATAGGCTGCAGTGTTTTCTGGAGACTTGGACTAAATGGACAAGTCAGACAGCTCAAAAAAAAGAGGTTTATTCCATATAAACGCAGTTTTTCTAATGAAAGAGTTTTTGAACAGTGAAATTCGAGCTGTACTGGGTTGAACCTCAAAACGATGAGCAGCCACAGTCTGTCGAGTATTTCTGGTATGTACCGCCTTTGGTTGAATCAAATGTGCCAAGTCACTTGAACACTTCCCGTGAAAGTATATATGAGAGACAACTCTCCAACCTTTCTTCGATGTTCCAGACTAACAAAGTCTCAAATGATATTCGCGTCTCTAATCAGGCGAATGGCTCTTTTCTGGATGGAATCCAGCAGCTTTAGGGCTTGCTTAGGGGCAGAGCTCCATACCTGTTATCAATACTCCAAAGAATGTCTGATCTGAGCTTTATAAAGGATCAAAAGTTGCTGAGGTGTGTACAGTTTTCTTGTTCGGAACAGTGTTCCAAGCTTTTGAGAAGCAGCCTTTGCAATTCCAGCCACATGATTGTGCCAAGACATATTGGTGTCCATTTCAACCCCCCAACAACTTATCGAAGCCGAAAGCGGAATTGTCTGTCCTGGCATTAATAAATCCAGTTCGGAGACATTCATCTTTTTGGAGAAAACCGATGCATGGGTTTTTGTGGCANTCTCTCTCTCTCTCTATTCACCGATTCCTCAAGTGCCGTTGTGACCAAAATCAAGGTAAGGAAATCACAGACACGTTAAATTCTCTCTTTTTGATATCATTATTATTGTTAGTTAATTCTCATTCATTAGCACCACTGAACAGAACGAACTACTCGATAATTTTCAAAGACCTATTAAAACGGTCCACTAAGTTACCCAATATATAACACAAACCTTTAATTGGCGACGATAGCTAGTCATTGTGAAACATGGGTTTCTAGTTACACTATTTGTTCACAAATATACAGATTTCAAAATAAAAAAACTAAATGAAGGTGACCTTATTGAGGAATAACAAAAGCCAGAGTTATGAAATGAAAGTTTGGTCTAATTTAGGAAATCCGGGGGTAAGAGCATCATCCATTCATAAGGGTAATATAGGGTGTTTTTTATAGAGGCATAACAATCTGAAATGGAATAAAACATAGATGAATTTTTAAATTGACATGAAATTCACTTCATTTGAAAGAAAACCTTCTGGCATTATAATCTAAATATGACTTCTACCATATGACCGCCATGGCTGGCTCGGACATAGTCTAATATGAAGGTCCAATTTTTGAAGACTTCCTCCAACATTTGCAGCCATATATCGGCAATAACACATATCCCCACAGAAAATAGTCTAGCGGCGTTATATAGCACGATCTTGGAGGCCAATTCACGGGTCCGAAACGTGAAACTATGCGGTTATCAAACGTTTCCTTCAATAAATCAATTGTGGCACAAGCTGTGTGTCATGTTGCACCGTATTCTTGAAATCACAGCTCCTGCACATCATGGTTATTCAATTGATCAACGAAAAAATCAGTGATCACGGCTCTATAGCGGTCACCATTGACTGTAACGTTCTGAGCAGCATCCTTTTTAAAGAAGTACGGACCAATGATTCCACCAGCTCATGAAGCATACCGTACAGTCAGTTTTTCTGGATGTAACGGTGTCTCAACATACACTTGAGGATTATCACAACTCCAAATACGGCAGTTTTATTTATTGATGTATCCATTCAAACAAAAATGAGCTTCATCGCTAAACAATATTCGCTTATGAAAATCGGGATCAATGGCACAATTTGGAAGCGTTGTTCAGGCGTCAGTCTATTCATGTTGAACCTAACCAAACTAATTAAAAATTAATTGATTGCTGACAAAATTGCCGCCAGTTAAAAAAGTGTTGCCAACTTAAAGTTCTATACCTTTATAAAAAAAACACCCTATATAATGTAACACAATCATTATAAATTATAATTGTTGCATTTCAAAAAATATTTTTGACAAATTTTCAATTTTCAAGACTAAAGTTATTTGGCAAATTTAAGATGAA
>NW_019291205.1:63190-89357 GCF_000500325.1 Leptinotarsa decemlineata | reverse complement strand
AAATACCTTCCTACATCGTAATTTTTTTCTATAACTTTTGCCATTTCGTATGTGTTGAGAAACGGTTTCAGCACATTTTTCTAGTTATCGTTCAGGATCAAACGACATCATATTATGTCTAATATGATGTCTGAACTAACAAAATTCACCATGAAACATTGTCAAACAATCATTCATAGGATTGCTGCACAATTTAGTAAATGAAAGAGGTGAAAGTTCACTTACATGGAACAATGTCATCCTCAATGGCGAACATCGATGTTTCGGAATGAGACACTTGCCTTATTGGCTCTTCAGCACCAATCTGAATAACATTATGAAATGAAGCACTCAAAATTCATTCATAACATTACGACTTTAAGTCACGAAAGAGTTCAATCTGCCATCGACGACAGTACGTAATGACATTCATACGCTTATTTGATTAAATCCCAGCCATAGGAATCTTGTTTGAGTTGATAGGGGTATTTTTTTTGTGAGATCAATTTAAAAAATGTTTTGGCTTTCCACTTCTCCATTTTTATAAAAAAAAATGCCAATCTTCCCAAGTCAGAAGGAAAGCAATTATTTGCGGAATAAACTCTCTAAGAATACGTAGCTTGCAATAATTTGTGGACGTCTCAACATCACATTGCATTTCAAATATAGAAAAATTCATCCAGTTCGATTCCAATTTCGGAATGAAAATCTACAGAATCCCGTCAATTGAAATATTAATCCACATTAGGTATCTGTGGTCGTCAAAAATTCATCCATTACAGCCACGTATTCTGCTAATTCCTCAAATTAGCCGTTTTATCAAAATGGTTTTGATAGATGAGAGTTCAACAAAGGGGGTGATGACTCTAATGGAAGTCGAAAAGTATTACCAGGCCGTTAATGTATTTAAGAGCCTCGTTTTTCAATACGCGTGTCAATTAACAACTAAGGGAGATTGTGTCCTCGACAGATGTGAATTTGTCCCAGACATTAGGTACATTTCGGTAGAGTGGGCGTGGTGTCGTTTTTGTCAACGTACTGATTTTTTGATTCTTTGTGTGGTGTGGTTTCACGAAACTGGCCGGAATCAAAAGAATAACTATTAGAAGTTGAAAGCCAAAATCTTTCTTTTGATGAAAACGCCGTGTATATTGAAAAAATGTGTATTTTTCGTTAATCAGCTGTCGCAACCCTACGAAGGATGAACCTCAGAAGTCGAAATTTGTGCGAACTAAGGACTAACGAGGTCTTACATTTCAACGTGTGATTCCTAACACGGGTTGGACGATAGCAAGTGAAAGTAGATCGTTCAGTCTGCGGTTCGAACCACCGACTAGCACATCGGACGATTGAGAGAGTGAATAAAGCACCAACGTCGAACCGCACGGCTACCGATCTATATTTGAATAATGATCCGAACTTCCAACATCCAAATTCGTTTTTCTCTAAGAAACTACCTCCTTCTCACTCAGTGGATAAAGATTACAATACCAAAATTGTATTCATTTATGTTTGTCAACAGCATGTTCCCATCTTTCTGTCACAAACATGAAAATAACGTAATAATAGTAACCATAAATTTCCATAAATTTAACTTTCGATTGTGTGTCTGATATAATTCATCCCCAGCGTACAATCATGTGCCACATTGGAATTGACGTTATTATGTAAGGGTGAAAATGTTTAGTTCTGATTCATTACTCGACGATAAACTAGGGTGGTCTTCGCCACCCCTAATCGCCGGATAGTGAGGGAAAATTACATATTACTAAATAATGGAAAATGCGAGTCACAAAGCCATCGTACATAGTCCTTCCTAACAGGAAGTAGATGCCACTCTGAAGTGAAATAGGATTTCTGGGCTTGTTTAGGGATGATTATAATAAATGTGCAAAGCTGTGATTGCAATTAAAAAAAATGTCACATTTCCTAAAATTGACTTATATATTGCACCGCTGGAGTGAATCTTTTTTCAATATTGTCACGATTTCCCCGTAGGTTTAACAATAATTAACTACACTGTACGATCAAATTCAACTGTATTTCAGTGCTACACTGACAATACATCACAAACACTTCGAACTAATACTTGAATGTCCATCGCCTCGTTAGAACACTTCACACCGAACTTTCAACTAAACTTCCCAATCTGCGTGTTGGTACTGTTTATATACAGTAATGGAAGTCTCTGGAAGCGTATAGGGAAGTCACGGGAAGTCTCTCGAAGCATAGCGACATCTAGAACGATCAACCGCGCAAGCGAGTTGAGCGCAACCTCGACCAAGTCACAATCAATTGACGGTGACCAGTGGTGGCCGGCATTATTTTTTCAGGGGATGATTTACAACAGTATATATTTATGGAAATTGCCATTATTTTGTGAAGAAAGCCTCACAGTTACAAAGTTTATTCATTTTGATATGCCTGATAGGTCTCGGAGGTTTCAAGATTGAATACTCCTTTTCAGCCTTTCCTCTAGTACCTTTTCTGTCTAGTTCAGGGCATTCATTCTCTGCAAATACTTTTGATACGTTTTCAACCATCTCTTTTCCAGTTTTTCTTTTTCTATTTGGTTGTCCATTCAGTATCATCATGGTTATTCTGTTATTCTGCAATCTTTGAACATGACCTAATCAACTGATTTTTTGAACTTTCATAGGTGTTAATTTTTTTGTTCTTCCTATACTTCATTAGTTCTTCTCCTCCAACCCTCTTTTGTATTTACTACTCTAGATGCTGTTCGTAATATTTTCTCCTCCTATCTTTCCAATTGTTTTTCTTTACATTTTACCAGCTGTCGTGTCCCTACGAACGATAACCCTCAGCCGTGCGAGATAAGGATTAACAAGGACCTTTCAATATTCACTTCATAATTTCTTTATAAAAAGGTTCATTTCAATGATGTTTTTTCCACATTCCATATACCTCATTTCCTTTCATAGTTGTTACTTACATTTTTCGATATTTGTGGCAGGTTGAGGTGATTATAGGTCGACTTATAGCTGTGAAGCTTTGAACTAACATAATTGCAGATGGTCATTCAGTCTTGAATGACAATCTCTTACATCTTCAGAGAGACGATGTCACACCTCTTATCTTTCTTCCCTTTGACATCGATCAGAGAGTTTTCCAGCTTGAAGTCGCCGAAATGGAGCAGCTGAATGGCCTCCAAACTCACCGGATTTCACCACTCCAGCCTATTTGAATTCACTATCAATATTATAACATCACGTCACATCTGACTATCAAAACGTGATAAACTCAAAAGCAACTCTACGGATTTCCATACGATTTTCACCAATCATCCTTGGAGTGACTCAAAAGGACGTTTATGTGTATGATAACAGCATAACCAAAACTTAGAAGTTATCGCAAAATTAACTCTATCGCTCGTGAAAATGAATCGAAGTAGTCTCACACACCGATGTAAGGTTGCAATTTTTTCAAGGATAAAACACAAGCGCTACTGAAAAATCCTTAAGGCAGTCTTGAAGCGGTGCCTGTGCAAAAGTAGCGATCCACATTGGATTTGAATCGCTGGACATTAAATTCATTTGGAAAAACCTTCTCAGGAAGTTTATTTCACATATACACAGTTCTCTAAATAACAGATTTCTCGAACAGTGAAGTTCGAGATGTACTGAGTTGAACCTCAAAACGATGAGCAGCCACAGTCCGTCGCTTATTTCTGATATGCACCGCTCTTGGTGAAACCAAATGCCCCAAGTCATTGGAACACTCCCCCTGAAAGTATCTATAGAAGAGAGACAAATCCCCAAGCTTTCTTCGATGTTCGCGTCTCCAAACAGGCGGATGACTCTTTTCTGGCTGGAATACAACAGATCCAGGGTATGCTTAGAGGCAGAGCTCCATACATGAGAACAATACTCCAAAGAAGGTTTGATCTGAGCTTTAAAAAGCATCAAAAGTTGCTGAGGTGTGTACAGTCTTCTGGTTCGGAACAATGTTAAAACCTTTTGAGAAGCAGCCTTTGCAAATCAAGCAACATGATTGTGCCAAGACATATTCGTGTTCATTTTAACCCCCAACAAACTTATCAAAGCAGAAAGAGGAATTGTCTGTCCTGACATTATTATATCGGGTTCAGAAATCATGAATTAGGGTTTTACTGAAAATTAAATTGAGACGATGTTAAGTTCCACAGCTGGAAATAACTATATCAATGGTATATTACGAGTTTATTGGCCATAGTTTCCTCCAGGTTTCGTCTACAACTGCGGTATACATTTAAAAGATAATGAGACAAAATATCAAAATATTGGAGTCAGTGAAGAAATGAAGTGAAAGTGAAACTGTATTTTTTCTACATTCAGATGAGTAGCCCCAAAATCTCTGTTCAATGAAAATTAATAGTCTATCATTTAAATCGCCCCACATAATATATTATCGGTGTATATTTCATGAATATCAATATTCCATAACTCTGAGAGGTTATTCATTAATTTTCGTTAGTATTTATTCCATTGTGATATTCTATATTACGTTTTCAGTGTTGATTTGGTTCGCAAAATCAACAAATATATGTCGGTCATATCATACAGATCCACGAATGGCCTTACATCCATTAGTATTATATATTCATCAATAATTTATTAACCCTCTGGCGTAGAAAAAATCCAAAACAAGCGTTTCACCAACGACCAGCGAGGAGAGTATTGCATTTCTGGTGAGTGAGAAAAGTGCATGTTTTGGGAGTATTAGCAGTAGTATGAGGTAAAACATCGTGAAAAAAATTCTCATTTGAGATGACAATGAATTTCTTCATCACTGCAGCTATAGCCAATATTTGTATATCACTCTCTGATAACATTTTCAAAACCCCAGTCTGATTGCTTGTGCGAAGCGATGAAACGGATCTCCATGTTGATGGTAATCTTTGCGCATCATCCCTCTTGATCATATTATTAGGCCGTTTTTCAATTTCGATAGCCTCTCTGATTGTTCGCGAGTAAAAGTTTTCGTTGCTTGCTAGTATTTTTGTGTTATCGAAATTGATGTTATGTCCTGTCTGTAGTACGTGTTGGAAGAGAGAATACGTGGAATACGCGTTTTGCGATGATTGAGGAGATAAAAACCAGATCGCTGAGTGAGCTCAAAGGCATACGAAAAAGTGCATAGCATAAATGCTTCGAAGATTGGATAAAACGGTGGTACAAGTGAATTATATCTCAGGGGAGAAACAAAACAGGAATTGATGAATGAATAAATATTTTTGAGAAAAATGAAAATCACCCTATTTTTTCAACAGACCTCGTATATTCCGCTATCCGTTCCAAGCCGCATCGGGGTCTCTAATTTTTCATATAATATAGGAATATTTTGATACATCCTGCCACACTGGGAGAAACCTTTAGATTCCACTCTTCCGGGACATCCTTATTAAAACAGACTTAACTCCGTCACTGTCCTCATTTTATTATTTTGTGTCTAACAAATATGATCATCCTTCCTTCTCGGGTGAAGGTAAATCCCTGAGCTTCACTCATCATAAATGATTCCCGCAGGTGTGTTCACTACCTCTGGATTCTATCATTTTACAAAATCACATTTTTACACCGCAAACTTCTGAATTTTACAGCTGTTTAATTTTTGGGATGGTTCTCCTCAACGTAACGCCTTTTACGTGAGAATATATTCCCCTGAGAATTATGAGGGAATATAAATTTCTTTTACCATAACTTTTTATGGCACTTTCAATGATCGTGATGATAGTACTAAAAACAGGGGCTTACTTGAATTGAAAAGATTCACTCTTCCTTATTATCCTGTTTTCATGGAGTAAATCACACTCAAAACATTTTTTTAACTGAATCAGTTTCAAACTGAAGCTTGTGGAAAAACCAAAAAAAAAGTTTCAAAACCTTCCAAATTTTGATAACGTAATTATTATTATAGGTCGCAACAGATGGGAGTACTTGGATATGATTTACAATTCATAAACTATTCTATTCAAAAACACTTGATTGTGAGATTTTCACTAAATAGTTTCACAAAAACGCAACACGTGTCTCGCCATACAGTGGCTTCTTCAGGCGTGTCTTTGAAGCTACATACACATATATGCCCCAATAACGGAACCCAACTATTCGGGTTCACATCCTGGAAGTCAGTGGGACTGGGTCTGATTACAGACGTTATTTGTCGAATGCTCTAGAATTCACAAGTTGATTCTGTATACACTGATTTTTTCGAAGCTTTCGACAAAGTTATTCATGAGCTCTAGATTCATGAACTTCATTTATATGGCGTGAATGGGCTGATATTGAAGTGACTCAGGAGCTATCTCATGAAAAGAATGCAAACTGTCAAGGTTAATCATTACTATTCTCATACCATCGCAGTTACATCGACTGTTCCCGTGGATTGGGCTACCAATCGAGCGCGTCTCCAGGTGGCAGATAGAGGAACGGCCAGGGGGCTGGAGGCCCTGTTCGGAAAGCCAACGTGGCCTTACGGACGGTGTCGCCGGACTCCTGGTCAGTAGCAGAAATAAGTAGGGTAAGGGGAACTAAAACTCCCCAAAAGCCTTTGGAGAACATGCCACCATGGACCAGCCTACCCAAGCTAAGGTGTAAGGAATCGTGCCGACAGCTGAATGGCCGCAGGGTGAAATGCGGTCACGAACGATCCCTTTGGGAAACTGGGCGAAACCTCATTGTAATCAGCCTACCTCTGGTTATGCGGGGCTCTGCCAGAGGTGACCAACTCTTCCCTTGCTACCCGTGGGAACACACATGAATGAAACAACGGAAACAACAAAAACCAATCCGGGGGCTGGACAGAAGTGCTCACCTCAATATAAGGCGGTGGCTGGGGATGAACAGAAATGTCCACCCCAATCTACCGCTTGGAATGAGGCTGGACATAGCAGATCAACCCTTCCTCCAGCGGGTGCCAAGAGCTCCGCTTTGAATAAAGGCAAGGAACCGGCTGCCCTTGCAGGAAAGCTTCCTCACTTGTGCACCCACACGGAGGGAACCCCAAGAAGATTGAAGAAGCCGCGCAACGACAGTAATATCGCTGCACCTTCCAAAACCTTCGCGGAGGCCACCGTAAGACACCTCAAGGTTGTCAAAGAGAGTGTGTGTTCAGCGAGTCTTTGCCTACACCCGCCAATATAAAGGAGATGTCTCTTAGTGACCAGTCTACCTTCCTGGAAAGAATAGGACGGACGATGACCTAGGAGGACAACTTCTCAGGAGGGTATACAATGGGTCACATGTGGCCTAGGTGCTGTGTGTCTACACTCACCCTCCCTACTTTACAGATACCAGATACATCGACTGTTTCACAAGGATCACTTTTGGGGCCAGCCTTTTCATTGCCGATCTAATTCGCTGCCTCTATGAAAGTGAAACTTTGCTCTTTGCTGACGATTCAAAATGTTCTGAAGTATTTGAAAGTGAGGCCGATATAATGATTCTACAAAACGATATAGATTGCCTATCTAACTGGTGAATGCGAAATGGGATGTGTTTGAAAGCATCCAAATGCTTATCGCTTATCGGACACACCACCCATTCACTTTCGAATTCAGTATAAATAATCCAACCTTACCTAGGATCATACCTTAATCTAAATCAAAGATTAAGGTATGATCCTAGACTACACACTCAGCAATGGATCACACATTTCCGCTGTAATTCAGAAATCCATGAAGATGCTTGGCTTTATATAAGAAGAAAATTACCTGCGATTCTGCTAACATCACTACTATGAAATCCCTTTATTTTTCCCTGGTTGGATCTTAGCTCGATTATTGTTCAACAGTTTGGTCCCCTCATTAATACGTTACACAAAAAGTAAAACGCAAGGCAGTACAGTAAAATTTCCTGCGGTATATTGCCTTCAAGATGCGTGTATAATATGACTATGTTGCATTAAAACGCATATTGAAGCATATAAAAACATTGAAATTGAATGCTTTTGTTTAAAATTATCAACGGACTGAGTACAAGCCTCGAGCTTTTCTCCAGATTATCTCTACTTGACCCCAGTCGTTCAACTAGGAAGTTGCAAACCTTTCATGTTTCTTTTCACAGATTTAGTTACTCATACAATAGCTTTATCCCCAGAACTTGATTAGCTAACTCTTTGAATAACCTAAATAACCTTCAAATCTATACTGATCAATGCAAGAGTCACTCACTTAACACTGGTGAGTCCTAGGAAGCTAAAATTTGGTAGATAGGTGCTTCGTAGGTTTTCGTGGAGTGAAATGAGCGCGTTTACATATGAAAATTATCTTTTCATCACTGTTTGTATATAGGTTCGTTCTATGTTATATATTTGCAATAAGGAAGGATTTTTCAATATTCCAAACGAGGCGCACCCCCTGGCGATAAAAGTGGTGCGTATTACCCCCAAAAATTAAGTGCTAGGCCTCTTTTCAATTACCCTGTCCGCGTCCTGTGTTGGTAATGGAATGCTGTCAATAAAGTAGCGAAATGATATTAAATTTCTTTTGGAAACATCAAAAGACAGCAGATCAGAGTTGCACCACTTTTTGATTTGTTTTATATCTACACGTATAATCTCGTTTTACATAAAGCTCATCACGCCATAATATTGTGGTGTCATCGGCGAATAGAGTAAATCGTTTATGTATAGCAGGAAAAGTATCAGTTCCAGTATTGGACCTTGTGGTACGCCTTTTTCATTTCGTCTCCTGATGAGGATGATGAGGTTTTCACAATCTAACGTCTTCCTGTCAGATAATTTTCGAACCATTTATGAGTAACTCCGGATGCCATAATGATATAGTTTTCTTAGCAGTACTCCATGATCTACATAGTCAAAGGCTTTAGCAAAGTTACATAACACTGCTGCTGATGACTCATTTTTATTAATGTTTCCATAAATATCATATAACAAAGAAAAAAATGAATCGCTGGTTATTGCTTATGAGTAAGGAACAACAAGTTAGCTATTACATCATTTTGTTAACCCCTCCCTAGTATGGAAACTGTTTTCAGCAATTTCTAATATTTCATTTGGTTTCTCAGATAAAGCCTTTCTAAGTTTTCAAATTGTCACCTGGTACATAAATAAATAGAACATATATTCTCATGCCAATATCACTTCTATCACATCTTAGTGGAACTACTTATTTTTTTGTCCCCTCGATGGCTTCATGTATGGTATCAAGAAATACTTCATTGTGAGATTCTCACTCGACAGTTTCACAAAAACGCAACACGTGTTTCGCCATACAATGATTTCTTCAGGCGTTTCTTTACATTATCGATTTTCATCATGTATCGGCCGAATATGTACAGTTGTTAACGATATTTTTTCTCTTTGTGTATTAAAAGCTTATTCAAAACTGCCACATACATGCACAGAACTTAACTTATCAAACTTCGATGGGTATATCGTATGCAAGTTTTCCGGCACGACTCGAAAAATCTGGAAAATTTTCATTAATTTGATTGCTTCTCGAAAATGTAGACGGAACATTGTTCGATCAGCGTTAGCCAATAACGACTATGACTAGCTATTTTTCCGCGGGCGTATAATGCGAATAATCATTAACTTTTCGCTCAAACTAACGTGTTAATCGGATTCCTTTTTTCCAATAAGGTTCATTATAAATGATTGATGGGTTAACGACACGATGTGGCGGTGTGTCAGAATGTCTCCTTGACGAAGCTGCGACAGTTCGTGTGACGAAAAAAAGTATCGAAGCTAATTCCAATTTACCCATTCTGAGTACCCCAGTAGCACATGTTGCGAAGACCGCCTTCTACAAGAAGTTGCTTCATTGACTACTTTTTCAACACGCTTTTATTGGCTTCACCTGTATGAGTCAGAGTCAGAAATGCTTTATTGTCATAAAAGTTCAGGTTTTGTCGACAAAGCAGGCTTAAGAACTAAAACAATCTGAAACATTAACATAAAGGTCAAGAATTTAGAACAAGATATTAATATGGTTTTTTTATTGAGTCTGTAATAAAAAATTTTTCGAATGCCGTATTTCTTTCTGCAACGAAACCCTCTACTTGATCCCCAACGAGTTCAATGAAATCAAGTTCCCAATGATGAGGAGGTAGACGCAAAATAATATTTTTTTCCAAGAATGAAACACAAGCACTACAGGAAAATCCACAGTTTTTTCCTAACAAGCTCGAAGATTTTACCAAAGCTTAACACATTTTTCACTATACACTAGCTTACTGAGGCGAATTCAAATTGACAGTTATCATAATCACGACCGAAAAAGCTATTGTGTAGTAAAACACGTATTACGGTTTTGTAAACTCTTCTGTGAATGGTTTCCTCAGGCGTGTTTATACTAACAATTTATACCAACAGTTTTCATAAGCACGCCTGAGGAAGCCATTCACTGAAGAATTTATAAAACCATAACACGTGTTTCACTGTATGATAGCTTCCTCAGGCGTGTTTATGAAAACTGTAAACATGAATTCGCCTCAGTAAGCTATTGTATAGTGAAACCGACATTGAGGTTTTGTGAAATCTAAAGTGGATGTCTTACTCAGGCGTATTCATTGTAACAGTTATCATGGACATGCCCGAGGAAGCTACTGTATAGTAGTGTATCACGCGTTACGGTTTTGTAAACTCTTTAGTGGATGGCTGGTTCAAGCGTATTGATTCACACAGTTATCATGAACACCCCCGAGGATGCTATTGTACAGTGAAACACGCGTTTTGTGAACTGTTCAGTGAATCTCTCACAATAAAAGGTTACTTGAATGATTGAATGCGCGATTTCCAACAAGGATCATGATATTCATGATTAGTTTCCAAGACTAGAAAATGTATGTAGAATCACATTCGAACTTTATTTCAATTGAAGTAAGCAATGCAATCCCTTCAAAAAAGTTAACACTTCGTATGTTCCAGTCAAAATACATTTCCAGCGTTGAGCAGTATATTCCTCGATTCATTATCTTTATCGACCCCCAGACGGCATTCTACTCATATTAGGTGTGAATAAAACCTTCCTTAAACAATGAATTCCCGACTCGTAGTAACTGATGGAAAGTTATTGCCCGTGAGAGTTATTGTTCAAATGCAAATTCTGAAAGGCAATTTTCATTTCATACAGGTTAATTCTCGAAGATGCACTTATAGAACTGTCTTACTATACAAGGTCGACAAATAGTTTGAGAAAGGTAATTCAGTTGAGGATTTCAATTTTGTCAATTTCATGGTGCTGTTGTGAATGTAACTCAATCAAGTCCAGCAAACTCAATTTAATAATCGTTTCCTGGCAAACCGTCATTTCGAAAGGCCGTTATACTTAGTCATAACAAATCAGGACATTACTCTCAACCACTTAAAAAGAAGCATTTCAAGCATTTTACATATGCATGTAAAATAGGAGTTACGCAACGACGCTAGGCAAATCTCGCAACGTCACCTTTGCCAACTTTGGGAACATGTCACTGCAAATTGTAACAGAAAGTTCCGTTGCTTCAAATGTGCAGATCATCAACCTACATATGAGTGCACAAAAGCAAAAGATATACCAGCACAGTGCGTCAACTGTGCAGGTCCGCACCCTGCAAACAGTGTAGACTGCATAGTCTACCGAGAAGAGCTCAATGACCTCGAGCTCAGAACAGAAGCCAAATGCCCGAATAAATTCCAGCTCCGGCCCCACGAAACAATGCATGTAGTAAGGGTAACCCACTCAAAAAGGATAAATCTATTGCAAAGACATTACACACAGATACAGTCTGCTGTGATTGAGTCAAAGGCACCCGAGCAGACATGATGAAAGGATCAAAACCAAAAGGAAAGGCACCAACCACACGCCAATGCAGGGTCAACTCCAATACCCACAACCCCCTTTGAGCAATTCGATGGTGGAGCAGGGGAGAGAAATCTCTCAGGCTTTCGTGAAGCCTGTGAGATGCTGAGGTCGATCAACCATCTCATTGGCTACCTGGAAGAGATGACAAGACCTCTGGAAAAATGGAGAGCCTTTGTGGAGTTTCTCCAAAACATCAATAGCTACAATTCATAAAATTAATATACATGCTTGTTTTGGAAGGACGACACAAACGCATCTCCAAAGGCGCTTGCCAAAATCGTATAATCACAACTTGAGCAATGAATGTTCTTACCTGGTTTCTTGGCATACGCCTCTTCTGGGAGTTTCTGTTTCAAATCCGAACGTGAGCGAGTTTGATCTTTGATGGACCTGAATACCAAGTATATAAAAATCTGTTTTAAAATCTGTTTTCCGGTAATCAGCTGTCGCCCCCATACGAACGACAACTCTCAGAAGTTGAGGAACTTGTGCGAGCTAAGGACTAACGAGGTCATATCTTTTAACGTGCGATTCCTAACACGGTTACAGAATCATCCCAGCCTCAACCAGATAAATTCTCTCGAAAAAAATATCTGGTTGAGGCGGAAATCGAACCCACGTTTTCCGATCGTGAGTCGGGCGCACTACCACCGCGGCCAATTCTACAACATAATAATTGACACATAAGCTTGAGACAGGAGGTGTCAGGAAAAAGCACAGCCGTTTGAAAATCTACAGATCAACTGCCGAGTTTTCACTAACGAAGTCAGAGAAGCCCTCCACTGCCCCCCTTCCGGTGGGGTTGTGAGTGCGCATCTTTTTCTAGGGTTTCCCTCTCCTTCCCCCTTCACTCCCTCGGATTGTTTTGGCATATGAGATGTAGATGAAATGTATATATTGATTGTTAATACAGAATTTTTATTTTGATCTTGAGACTGGCAATCCAGCATCCTAGGTTCAAATCACAGCTAGTATATTTTCCTTTAACCAATCAATTTTCAAACTATCTGGAGTTGAATAAAATACTAAAAATTTAAAATATTCTTCAATGTCGTTCTTTGGTCGCATCGATCATGGAATTTGTGGGAGCTTGTGCAATGAAAATAGGGGACTTGAAAGATCTTGGATCACTATTGGGAACACCAAAATGAAAATAGTTCAGGAATTTATGATAAAAAAGCATTTTAATTATATCTCTATCAATTATATCAAGCTGCGACCGAGGGATGTATTGAAAAATAATTTTTTTCTGAATTATCAGAATCATGCAGCAATCAAAGAATTAGAAACAATGAACTCGGAGCTTTGGGTAAACAGATCGTAACATTTTCAAAGTTTTCGAATCCAGAACTTCATACTGGGCATTCGTTTTGAAGGTCATCTGCCACCCTGCTAGTGGATACAAGTGGAGACATCACTGCTTTGAAAAGGCATGGCGGCTGGAAGTCAACATCTGTGGCGTAACGATCCGATGAAAAATTAAAATATAACTGCAGAAAAGGCGTTCCAGTAACAGTGATGGGAATATGAATGTGGGTATAGAATCCTCGATATCATACCCATCTGTTTCACCATCAATTTCATTTTTGAAAAATGATTTTGTTAATGGGAATTGTTCTCAATACGATTTTACATATTTTCGGTAGAAAAAAGCGTTTTGTTATGTGAAGGTAGAACCACATTAATCCTTAGCTCGCACAAATTTTGAGTTTTGACACCTGGTTAACAGAAAACGCATTTTTTAACAAACTGTCAATCACGATATCATTCACAACCGAATCTTACATTGAAATATTCCTGTTATAAGTCACAGAAAAAGTAAAGTATTCTACTCGCGGGAAATGGGCGATACTCATTCGAAGAACAAAATTCTTTCTCACGAGTAACGGACATATTTCTTGCTCGTTGAACAATGTACAATTGTGTGAAAGCTATTTTTCGGGTTTTTTGGCCTCCAGGTTTTTATGCCTGACATTTCCTCTACTACTGCAGTAGACATTGCCAAACGAAATGAGGTAACGGTCGCGTTCATAAGGTTTGTTTTTGACTATTTTCATACAGTTGAAAAAGGAATTTCGGTCAAATCTGATGTTGGTTGTAATAGTTTGTTTCCCTCGAAACCAAACTTGAGATGTAGATTCTTATATACATTGAAACATACTCTCTGTGTTTCAATATTTAAATTCATCCGATTCTTATTGACTGGTATCTCTTTTTCGCATTGTTCACCATCGCTATTGGAATCACTACACTGTAAAAAGTCTGCGTTATTATCACACTCGTTATTACTATTAGTACTTGTCCAAGGACGCCACATTTTAAACAGATAACAGAAATTTTAAGTAATTATAACTGCACCAATATCGAATTCCAACACTCAAATCGCGATCTGTTCCTGAACTGAATACGGCGGCGATAACCATACAACATTCCCGATTTCTATTCGTCACCGTAACATGACTTCAAATTTAATTTTATGACTCTTCGGCCAATCATAAAACTTGCTTAGTAAAAATCCAATACAAACCACCAATTCTACGGTCCACGTGGACTACTTCGCAGCCGGTTCATTTTTTTATGTATTGATTTTTTTGACCTTTGAGGGTGCCGATAACTTTAAGTATGCACAATATCGTTTACTTCGACTATACCATCAGTTTGCTCGTAAACACCATACCACTGCGCCAAAAATAAAGAAAGTTTCTTCTTTGGTCGGTTGCGTTTCGAAATTAGTAGTCTCTATATCCAATTTCCTAGGGTCTCGTCATATTCTCTTTCAGAATTCTGAGACTTTCAAGAGAAGGAGTTTCATATCATACTTAGAAGATGTATGGATAATGAATGACTGTTTCACATTCATAATCCTCTCGAAAGTTCAAATAATATCTACGTTTCCTGGAATTCAAAATCAGGCACAACACCACTCTCGACATGAAGTTAAATGAGTTACTTCATAGTTTGAAAGTACATGTGTCGTACATAGAATAATATATTCATACCTGATATTTCACGTTCAGAATAATAAAGTAATTGAATTTCATCAAATGGATACAAGGATTGAGTTGACAGCACCGTGAATGTCCGTTGATTATTGTGACATTCACTTGTGACATTCATCTAATGAAGGCACTTTCACACAATGAAACTTAAATGCAGTATACACCAAGGAGGTACATTGAATGGAAGCATATTGAGGATTTCTGGGGAATTTGTTAAATTGTTTATTTATTTATACAGAAATATCATTGATGTTAAAGTTCGTCTCTGGTCTAATTGATATGTCCTGACGGTATTATAATTAGGCCACAGGTGGTACTTTTTAAAATACAAATATCTCAACAGTTTGTTTTGTACTTTTTCCAAATTATTTAAATGTTTGATATTCTCCGGACCAAATAATTGAGGCAAATTCTAGTTTAGGCCTGACCAGGGAATAATATAATAATTTATTGGTGTTATTATTGGCAAAATTCGATGTTTGTCTGATAACAAAATCTAAAATACGATTAGCGGACTTAATCATGTTATTAATGTGAGTGGAGAAGTTGAATTGTGAATTATGGGTTACACCAAGATCCTTTATTTCAGTTTTAAGTCATCTGCAAAAAGTAAGCACTCCGGGAATTCAAGAATTGAAGACAAATCATTGATAAAAAGTAAAAACAGAAGAGGTCCTAGGTTCGAGCCTTGTGGAACTCCAGAATTAGCCAGAAATTTTCCTGAAGTATTTCAATCATGTTTGACCGTGAAGTATCGTTTTTGACGATAATTCTTCATCAATTCAAGCAAATTTCTGGACAATCCATAGCCACTAAGCTTTTCTAGGAGTAAGTCATGATGCACCTGATCAAATGCCTTTCTGAAGTCCGTGAAAACAATATCCAACTGTGATTTATTTTCTAACGTGTCAAAAACCTTATTGCTTAATATCAATAGATTAGTGCTGATTGTTTTTTGTCTCATGAATCCATGTTGTTGTGCCACTATATATTTATAAGTGTAATTGCTGAGTTTGATAAAAATGATTTGCTCAAATAGTTTTGCTGGAGCACACATTATGGAAATTGCCCTATAATTTTCCACATCTATTTTGTTTCCCGACTTGTGTATTGGTATTGTTATAAAAGTTTTCCAAGCAGTTGGGAATGAACAAGTTTTAATGATCAAGTTGTAAATATAAATCAATGGAACTTTCAGCCATTCACTACAGCCTCTCAAAATATAAGGAGGAATACCATCTGTACCTTCTGCCTTCTTGGGCTTCAGTTGCAGGTTCGGAGCAAAAGGCTGACGAAAAGAATTTTGCAAATACGTCGGCAGTTTTATCTTAGTCCACAAACTCATTATTACAGACAAAACTTCCTAGATTTGTATTTTTTTTTCTCCCCTCAGATCCTTTATCTCTTCAGTAAACCAAATTGGATACGAATTGTAATTCTTACCGAAACTAATTTTAGGGACACACGCTACAACATCATTCCACTTCAACATCGCATTCATTAAGAACTGTATGCCACTCGATATCTCTGAAAATGCGACTCAATTCAAGAAAATCGGCCTTTTTAAAGTTATACCTCGTTTTTAGTGGAATATTTGTAGATTATTTCCTTCCTTCAGAAGAAATAGTGACATTCAGAGCAGGATGGTAATCATCCTCCTTCACAAACGTCAGATCTATTTTATTTATAGTGCGGCCGGTAGAATTATTTTCTAAAGTAAATACTAAATTAAAGATACGGCCATAATTATTTTCAATATGATTGAGTTGTTGGAGGGAGTTAAAATCAGTGAACCCGCTTAATAAGTCTGATTTCCCACTATGCAGTTGCTGGACTACAGTAGGGATGAACAACGATGTCTAACAGGCCTTGTCACTGGTCACTGTTATCTGAATCATCATATACAGAGACTCGGAATGTCGGAAGACAGCAGAGCACATACTCTGTTCCTGCCCCGCTGGGGACCTAATCAGGTTTTCAGAGTTTGGCAGAGCCATCTGACCTGAAAGACCACTCACCATACAAACTAATCGGCTTCGTTAAGAAGCTGGATTTATTTGGCCGAGAGGGAATAGGTGTGAGACACAATAAACCCTGGCGGGTTGCGGTGAAGGGTCGAATAGACCCACTCACTTTTAACCTAACCTCAGTTTGTTAAGGGCAGAAGTGAACTGGGCGCGAAGTGATCAAATGGATTTGCATAACAAGTGAACTGGGTGCGGACAATTGAAGGGGACAATGAATATGCGTAAACGCTGCCTAATCTCTATGATATAACTCGAAATCGGTTAAAATCTGTTTATATTTCAAGGAAAGCTTACTGTATCCATTTTATTGTTAGAAATGTCGTATTTGGAAAGTTATTAAGATGGATACAATATCGATTCTCATCACACTATCCTATGGTGTAATAGGGAGTGGGAGGAGTGAATGATTGTCATCTTAGGAATCTAAATGTCATACAGAAATGGATACTGAAAATTATATTTAATAGAAAAAAATCTCATCCAACTGTGGCCTTATTTAGATCCTGTACAGTACGTTTGCTTTTTATATCATACAATTCAAATCAATACCTTAGAAATTATTGCAAAATCGAAACCATCACGCGAAAAAATGTACTGAGGTGCCCTAACAAACGAATGCGACACGCGTGATGAAGAAAGATTATATTTTTACGTAGTGAATCATTTCGAAAATCAATATCGCATTTTCGTTTTCTATTGTCTTTAGGTACATATGTTTTCAATTTCACGAAATCAAAATTGATAGTTGTGAGCAATGAGTGAATTTTATCAAACGTCTTCGTTATTAATGACTAGCTGGAGTACCCAGCTTCCAAATGTTCCAGAACATTACACGACATTCGAGGCTATTCTGGAATATTTCACAATAACTCAGGAAGTTTCAGAACTTTTTAAACTATTCCCGAGAATTGATCACAATGATCTCAGATAAAGTTTCCGAACGTTTTGAACTATTATCGAACGCTCCAGAATGTTCTGGTATGTTCTGGAATGTGAAATGCTCTCAAGTCTATTAAATGTTCCAGACTATTCCTGAAAACGGATACCTTTTCAATAGATGAGGAATAGAGGGCTTTCACAGCATAACACTCCCTTAATCGTTCCACAATTATCTAGGATGTTCCTGAACGTTCCAGATTATTTCAGAACATTCCACCACATTCTGAAGTGTTCTGAAATATTGCTGAATGCTCTAGAACATTCTTGAATATTTCAGACGTCCTAGAGAGTGAAACTTACAACCCTCATATCTACAAAAATACTCAATTTACGTTGAAAAAAAAACATTTTTACGGATTAAAGATAAAGAACTACGACACCAAACTACCTTTGATAGTACCACAATGATCCTAGATGCTCCGAGGTTTTTCTGGACGTTCCAAACTATTCAGGAATATTGTGGAATGTTTTCGAATACTCTCAAATATTCTGGACTGTTCTAGAACATTCTACAATGTGAAATTTTCAGTCCTCATACATCTCCAAAAGCACACCCTCGAGGTAAAAAATTGGATCTTTTACATCAATAAGATAGATGAAAATGACACATAAAAATGTCGGCAGTCACGTTAGTGACCTAGTTTATAATAAACATCGCAAACATTGAAAAAATATATACTTATTGGAAAAAAATGAATAATTTTGCATGGAAAGACTCGCAAGTAGTACTTTTTCTTGAATGTGATGCCTTTTTTTTACCAAAACACTCCGTTTGGGCTTATCTTCAGTGTGTGACATTATTCACAACCTCTGAACTTTTCTGTAACATGCTTGATATTAATGAAATCCACTATCATATAGCAAAATCTACAAATATTGAGATTTTCACTATGTGAGATTTTCACTGTGACAGGTTTCACAGAAGCTGTTAACACATGTTTAGCTGTAGGTACAATATATTCCTCAAACGGAACTTAATCATTCCTGCTTGAGAAAATCCTTGTGAGGAATGCGATAAAATGTATGTTGGTCAAACTGAGAGAAGTATAACAACGCATTTCAAGGAACATGTTTTGTAACCCAGTCTAGTTTCGCTCAAACTACCATGGGGAACATCCACAGAATGAATAGAAAGGCCTAAAATTATTGACGGAACGCACATGACGAAATCAAAACACGTGTAAAGAGATCCAAAAACAGCGACATTCCAAACATCGCGTTGTTTACAGCAAATATTGACGAGTAACAGCCAGGGGTATATCAGGTAACGTGACAAGTAGTTATTAGGATAATAATTAGGAATTGATATACAATAACAAGCTAACACAATAATTAGTTGGTAGGAAGTTATTTGATAATCCCCATTACAGAAAGTAATGACTGCCGTGTGATATTACCAAGGCTCTGTTATTTATCTGGATTTCCAGAAAGCCTCTGTTGAAATATATCATTAGATTTCATTACTGAATTCGAATACATGGATTTTACGATATGTCATTGAAAACTTCTTGTTATTCTGTTAAGTCAGGTTAGGTTAGTTCTATAAACTACTAACCACCCGCCCTGGCTCCGCACGGGTGCAATGCCGATACTAAATATGAATTCACCGACCGAAAATTTAGGGGAATGAAGAAACAGTGATGAAAAGATAATTATGATTTATGGATACGCTTTTTTCCCCCCCGGCTGGCGCCCCAGTTGAAATATTTGATAATCCTTTCGTAATACTCATTTGCAACATGAAAGGAACCTACATACAAAATGTTAGCCCTCGGAAATATAACGGTGTGGAGAAACAGTGAATGAAAAGATGATTTTTATATGTAAACGCGTCCCTTTCATCCCCATAAGGGGGCGCCCTAGTTGAAATATTTGAAAATACTTTCTTATTGCACAATTGCACAATTATAATATAAAAAGAACCTATATACAAAATTAAAATAATTTCTTATTGCACATCCACCACATAAAAATAACCTACATACAAAATTTCAGCCTCCGAAACTATAGCGGTACGGGTTTCCCGAAACTATAGCGGTACGGGTTTCCTTTTTCAACGGATATTGAATAAATCGTTCGGCAAGCTAATAGAATGTTGGGAATGAAGAGGACAAAATCCTGAAGTGTTAAACGTTTCACCTGCTATTGCGGCAGTGGTATGTGCGCTAACTGCGAGGACGAAAGTTATATTTCGAAGCCTCTGCAACGTACTTACTCGCAGAAAAAGCACTTACCTCTGATGATGGCTGCCGCAGTAGCAGACGAAATGTTTGGCATTTCAGGTTCCATTCGACGACAGCCAGTTAGCTCGAATTTCGTTCCCTTCAATCGTGATTTCGGCCGTGAAAACTCAAGTTCTTGAAAAGTGTTGGGATTTGATTTGCAGGAATTCTAAAAGTTTCAGCAACAGTATTTCTATTTGGAACTATGTTTTGGTTAGCCAAAGAAACGTTTCAGTTCTGTTGTGAGAAAAGTGTTCATATTAGATTAATTTATCGATTCCACCTATCAAAAAACAGTTTCCACGTTAGAGAATCATTTAGTCAGGAAATGATTGCCGGGTTCTCAAATTAGCGTTCGACCTAACTCTGAAAAACATCTGGAAATGACGTGCTCACTTTATATGGTTCATATTTGAGATTCATTCATAAAATGAAATTCCAGTAGTAACTCTACACAATATAATTTTAATGACCCATCGCGTTCGAAGTAATTTTATATTCATCGTTTCCACAGTGGAAAGCCAGTATACTCTGAATTATGACCCTACTCAATTGAGGTTAGTTTACCGATTATTCAACACAATTGTTCCATTTTCAAGGTAGAATTTTCATGGAAAAAATTGGGAATAGTTTGAAATGTTGAATTTCACTACTAGTACTAATCCTCACTAAAGAGTGTACCTAAGTTCAGTTACAATTTCTGAGTAACAAGATGAGATGTCGATTTCAACCTATGACGTGAACTGAATCGAAGCAAAAACACTTTTTCCGCACACTGAAACTACAATAATCTTCACAACATATAGATACAAATAGATTTTTCTAGGTGAAACGGAATGATATAATGTCCGATGAATTCCTTGTAACAAATGGGACACCTCAAGGCAGTATACTCGGTCCACTGCTATAATGATGCGATATACCTTCACGCAGACGACACTTCCATTATTCTCTCAAGTGAAACAACGGAAGAAATGCATAACCTTGTATACTCAGTCCTACACGAATTTGATAACTGGTGTCACAGGAATAGACTTGTAGTTAACCTGAGAAAAACTGTCTGCATGGATTTTGCAAATTCATCTTGAAGGCTACATGATTTCAATTACATTTTCCAGAATGAATCCTTGGCATTAACAAGCTCAACAAAATTCTTAGGAACAATAATGGACTCACATTTCACTTGGCAAGAACATACAGAGTTCACATACAAGAAATTGAACCAATCGTATTATCTCATCAAATCCCTTAAGAATAAATTAGATACTGAAGCAGTGATATCAGTGCTTTCGCCAAGTTTCAGTTCATTATTTACAACAACGTTGCTGTCTGTGGTTTAGAGGTGGACAGAATTTTCATAAAACAGAAAGCATTTCTGAAGCTAATTTTCAATCTAGATTACAGAACGTCATGTAAAGAGATTTTTCGTCAAAATAAAATACTAATTGTTGCCTGTTTGTTCATTCTAAAAACATTGACGTATACCCATGAAAATAGAAGACAACTAGAGTCGAGATCGGAAGTCCATGAGTATCATACTATTAGGAATAACCATATGCTCAGCACCCAAAAACACCATCACGCAAAGTATAAGAAGTCTCCTATGTTTGCTGGTATACGTCTCTTTGATAAACTGCCATGCGATATGAAGACACTGCCACCTCAAGTTTTCAAAAAACAGTTGAAAGTGTTTCTATCAGAAAAAGGTTTCTACACAGTAGATGAATTTATACTTGAAGTTGGTAATGTCAGATCACTGACATTACCAACAAGTTTCTCAACTTCTGAGAGATGTCGTTCGTATGGGGGCGGCAGCTGATTAACGGAAAAACAGACTTTAACGGAAAACTGTCATTGTGACGTATATATCGTAACATTTTGTTTATCTATTTAAATTTTTTATTCATATTTCAATATGATGTGTTTGTTTTACAACATGTGTGTCATATTATTTTATTATTTAAATGACATCTTATAATATTACACATTTATATTATACCTGAGAAATATGACCTGTCCCATCTACATGATGTAGCACAAAGGACTAATAAATCTATTTATCTGTTTCTGTTTCTATCTATCTAACGTACATTTCATCAACCAAGTTGGCGTCATCCGGATATGAATTATATCAATCCCTCAACTTTTCTCAGCCTATTCGCTAAAACACATAATATGCACTTTATAAAGCTCAGATCAGACCTTCTTTGGAGTAATGTTCTCATGTATGGAGCTCCGCCCCTAAGCATACTCTGAAGCTGCTGGATTTCATCCAGAAAAGAGTCCAGTGACATTTGATTCCACCAAGAGCGGTACATATCAGAAATACGCGACTTTTGTTTAAATTGACCTGAAAAATCTCTGAGTTGAGAAGATGATATAATTTGATGTTGCAAATTAGGGTTGGATCGATCCATTGACATTGAACCTACCTATACCATCATTTTTTCACATCTTTTCAGCTTATTGCTATATGATTTCATTAAAACTTTACCGTTGAGAAAGTTATCGAAATTCTTGAAAAGATGGTAGTCGATTGGCGAGAGGTCTGAGGAGTATGGTGGGTGAGGCAAAACTTTGGGGCTCAATTTGTTCAATTTTCAGACGGTGATTTATAGAACGTGCAGGCGAGAGTTGTCATGGAGTAGGATCGGACCTCTTCTGTTGACCACTACCAGCTGCTGCAATTTTCGGTACATTTCGTCAATTTTACCACGATAGGACTCCAGTCACTTCAGTCGCTGACCACCATACAGTAATCATGTTCTTTTGGTAGGTTTTCGCCTTTGGGAAGTGCATGGGTGGCTCATCGGTGTCTAACCACTGTTCTAAACGACTTCTGTTGTCGTAGATGATACACTTTTCATCACACGTGACGGTCCATTTAAAAAAGGATCATATCGGTTGCGCAGAAGGACAGACGTCGAAACGTCGTTCGATCGTTCAAATCATGGGGCATCCACTTTTCAATAAGCTCCAAACCATCAAAAACCGCATGGGAGCTGACGCCCAGTTCTTCCGTCTTTTCGACAGCCATCTTCAGTTCAGACAGGTTGGAGCCTGGCTTCCTTACCCTTGCGGCTGTTTTTGTTAGAAAAACAAATGGGTCATGATTGAAAGGTGGTGGCGGTATGAAAGTCCTCACGGTGAGATGGATGAAAAATTGTTCTTCTGTTAACATGCCAACGTATACCAGCCTACCCAAGCTAAGGTGTAAGGAATCGTGCCGACAGCTGAATGGCCGCAGGGTGATATGCGGTCACGAACGATCTCCTTAGGGAACAGGGCGAAGAAACCTCATTGTAATCAGCCTACCTCTAGTAATGCAGAGATCTACCAGAAGTGACCAACTCTTCCCTTGCTACTCGTGGAAACACACATGAATGAAACAACAAAAATCAATCCCAAGGAGGGACAGAAGTGCTCACCTCAATGGGAGGCGGTGGCTGTCGATGATCAGAAATCTCCGCCACAATCTACCGCTTGGAATGAGGCTGGACATAGCAGATCACCTCCAACAGCAAGGGCACTTCTTGCGGCGGGCGCCAAGAGCTCCGCCTTGAATGAAGGCAAGGAACCAGCTGCCTCTGCAGGAAAGCTCCCTCACTTGTGCACCTCCACGGAGGGAATCCCAAGAAGGTTGAAGAAGCCGGGCAACGACAGTGATATCGCTGCACCTTCCAAAACCTTCGCGGAGGCCACCGTGAGATACCTCAAGGTTCCAAAGAAAGTGTCTGTTCCGCGAGTCTTGGCCTACACCTGCCAATATGAAGGAGATGTCTCCTAGTGACCTGTTTACCTTCCTGGAAAGGACAGGATGGACGACGACCTAGGAGGACAACTCCTCGGAAGGATGAACAATGGGTCACATGTGGCCTGAGTGCTGTGAGTCTACACTCACTCTCCCTACTCTACAGATAACAGAACGGGGGACATGATGGCTTCATTCGACAGAGTGTCGGGGCCTTCTATTTCGGGAGAGGTCGTCTACAGCCTACAGCATAATCTATAGCTTCCCTAACTAACAGTTCTTCCGTCATCACACGCACCGTTTGTGATGGGTCAGTCTCCACCAGGGACGTCAAATCCTCATCCTGGATAACTGTAGATCAACCACTTCGTAGACCGTTCATTAACACTTTCATTGTCAAATGCCTGGTTATTTTTTCGGACTGTTTCTGCAGCGTTTTAGTTCAATTTGAATTCGTAGAGAAAAACTGTCCCCAACCACAGCATAAGATAGTAAGCTGAAAAGAGGCAGAAATATAAAATTTGGTGTTGCCAATTTAAAAACCGGAGAGTAAATTAAATCGATTTGATCATTTAGCAGGTTGCACCCGCAATGTTTATGCTTGTAAATTTCCAAGGATTCTAAATAATTGAGTTTGCAACCCTTCCTTGCATAGTGCAGAATTTCCGTATCGTTCAGATTCGGAAACTTGTGGTTGCATGCCAAGGAATGGTTTGAAAACGTCGAATCATTTTTTCCCAATCTGAGGGACCTTTCATGTTCAGCATACCGTTTTTGGAAATTTCGTCCGCATTGTCCCACATAAATACTATTACAGTCCGGATACTTAATCTTATAAACTCCAGATTTTTCCAACTTGTCGACCTTATCTTTGGCATTGAAAAGGATATGAGATAACCTGGCATGTGGTTTGAATGCTACTTCCACATTGTTTTTTCTGTAGAAACCTGCGATTATTTCTGTTCTTTTTCCAAAATATGTTAGCGTTACCCATTTCTTGATTTCTGGTTGTTTGACCTGAGGATATATTAATCTGTGCATATTACTTAGTTCCTAGGGCGCTAAGTGAAGTTGCTGAGAACATTACAAATACTAAGTATGTGGTGGATTCCATCAAAATAAACAATTTTTTCCTCCAAGATGTTTATCGAAAAATCATTCGTTTTCGAAATACAAATTGTTGAAATTTTTCAAAACATGCTTGGTTTTAGTCATAAGTTTTTGGCAATTTTAGTTATTTTTGAAACTAACTCATGTAATTTAAATAATATCATAACTTTCAATCTATCAGATTTAAGTCTATGAAAACACCCTATGTGTCGATTTTTTCCATGGGACCAATCGAAAACCAAGCGAATTTCAATGTTTAAAGAAATATCAAAGACCAAGTTTCATTAGTAATTTGTGAAAAACGAAACAACAATGGAATGAACAATTATAAGATCGTTAATTTAACAAGATGCATTAAAGGATATTGGATGACAATGGTCCATGAAACTAGCGGATTAACATACTAAATCGATGAATGCCAGCAAAGGAAAAGAAGATAAAACCGAATGGTAGGGCATTATTTATTCTTATCATCACAATGTATCGTATTGGAAAGATTTTCCAGAATGAAATTCGAAACGATTCAGACTCGCAAAACTTATACAAACCTATTTTCACAGTTCAGTTTTCAGAGTCTTCGTGATTTTCAACGTTTCGAGATTGAATTCGTATAGAAATTGCTTTTCTTTTCCGATAATCTGTGCGTAACATTCATCCTGGAGTTGATGCAGAGAGCTCAAATTCAATTGATATACTGAATCAAACAAAAAATGGCAACCGATGTTGTAACTAAATAGTTGGTTATGAACTTCATTAACTGAAGAATTGATTATGCAGGACATAGAAAGGGCAAAAAATCACGGCGTTTGATGAATTGGCTTTTTGAAAAAAATCTAATATGTCAATAACTTGAATTTATAAAATTTGGCATTTAAAAATTAATATGAATCATCTGGTGACGTTGTGAAGAGTATTCATTTCCTTTATCAAACCTATTCAAATCAAAACATTATAATTTGGAGTTACAATTTGACTTTTGATGTAAATCAATCAGATATTATTATTATTGATTTTTCTATCAACATGCTCTTTCTATCTTGTTTTCCAAAAGTGAAGTTTAGCTCTTGTAATATTTTCCATAATCTAGTTCTTCTTATATACTCTCTTTACGAATAACTGACAGAACTTTATTTATGTAGGTATTTCGTTTTTTATGTAAAAAAGGGTACTGTTCTGCTAATAGAATTCTTGACTTCTTCGTCGATAACCAAACACTTTCTGCCAGTAGATACTTTCGGCTCCAAAAAGCTATTGTTTTCCTTGAGAATTCCAAAAATTGTCGATCTTTTGACACCGGTCATACTCGCGCATTTTTGCACTACTTCTTCCTTACT
>NW_019291205.1:41939-54419 GCF_000500325.1 Leptinotarsa decemlineata | reverse complement strand
AAAATGAATAAAAACACTTTTGTCTAAATACCACTGGAAAATTTTATTTATACGACCGGTTTCGGGTTTGATCTCATTATCAAGTATAAAACTGAAATCTGAATTTTGAAATATCGATTTTATTCGAATTTCCAGGTATGCTGCAAGAACAGTTATTTGAGAAACAGGATGCCAACTTAAAATCGACTCTGAAAATTCTAGACATTGTTAAACTCATAAATTCAAGAGAGGAGACCTACATAAATCAAGTTGCTCGTTCAGGGGTATATGTTTCTGGTTTTTAATTGATTTGTTGATTTCCGTGGCCTTCAACAGATTCATTTCTCTCCCTTTTTTACATATATGTAGGATTTTGAGGTTATCTTCATTTATCGTGTGGTTTGATTCTTGAAGATGTTCGTACATTGCAGAGTTTTTATCCAAACAGACGTGTTCACGCAGTCTTATTTCAAAATTTCTACCGGTTTGGCCTATATATACTGCAGAGCATTCGTCACACTCTATTCTATATATACCTGATTTCTGTCCCGTTTGGTTTGGGTTTTGCATTAAACAGGGTTCTACCTAAATTATTATTCCTTGTGAAAGCTGTTGAAATTTTGTTTTCAGAGAAATAATTTTGAATATTTTCTGAAAGTTTACCTGAGTAATTGATGCTACTGTACTTGACTATATTCTGTTCTCGGCAATTTGCGTATAATTTACTCATAAGTGTTTTGTGAGTTTTACCTGATATTATTTTTTGTATTAGGGGAATTGGTACCTGCAATTTGCTTAATTATTTTTATTTCATCTTGGAAATTATTTTCCGGTAAATGGACTGCGAAAGCTCTGTGTATCATTGACCTAAACGCGGATAACTTATGTGATAGCGGACTGAAAGAGTCAAAGGGAATTGTACTACAGTCTGTGAAAGTATTTTACCGGTAGATATTGAATTGAAAACCATTATCAACTCTTGAAATATTCAAATCTAAGAAGTTAAGCTGCTTGTTTTGTTCGATATCTACTGTGAACTTAATTTTGTTATGCAGACTATTGAGAAAGTTTGAAAATTGATTAATTTGTCTGTTTGAACCATCAAAACCAACCAGTACATCATCAACATATCTGAACCAAAACACAATATGTTTCTGAGAATGGGGGGTATCAAGGATGCGGGTGTTTTCTAGTGTGTCCATGAAAATGTCTGCCAGAATGGGACTTAATGGTGAGCCTATAGGAAGACTTGAATTTCGCAAGTGAAAATTATTATTATATTTGAAGAAATTTTGTTTCAGACATGCACCAAGGAGATTGCAGAATTCGGTGGCGCTTGGTGGAATCAAGTGTGCCAAGTCACTTGAACACATTCCTAGAAAGTATCTATAGAAGAAAGACACATCTCCAACCTTTCTACGATATTCCAGGTTATCAAGGTTGCAGTGATATTCGCATCTCCAATCAGGCGGATGGCTCTTTTCTGGATGGAATCCAGCAACTTCAGGGTATGCTTATAGGGGCGAAGCTCCATACATGAGAACAATACTCCAAAGAAAGTGTGATTTGAGCTTTATAAAGCATCAAAAGTTGCTGAGGTTTGTACAGTTTTCTGGTTCCGAATAGTGGTCCAAGCTTTTGAGGAGCAGCCTTCGCAATTCCAGTGACATGATTGTGCCAAGACATATCGGTGTCCATTTTAAGCCACAACAAACTTCGAAGCAGAAAGCGGAATTATCTGACCTGGCCTTATTATATCCAGTTCGAAGACATTTATTTTCTTGGAGAAAACCGATGCCTGGGTTTTTGTGGCATTGAATTTAATCTGGTTACTTTCACCCCAATTCTAAATCACTTCTAGATCCTCATTCAGATATGCAACCTCCTGCTGCCAGTAAATATGTGCCTCGATTGCGTTATTCCAAATATGGGTGACATACTTTAGGAGGTTGCCTGTTGATCTTTGTTTACGAAAACCATATTGATGATCGCTCAAGATTTTGAAGCCTTACAAAGATTTGAGGATATGGTGGTTCACGACGTTCTTTATGGTTTTTGATATCACTGATAGCAAAGCGACTGGTCTATACTACGTGTCTCAAGAGAAATTCTGCTGAATCTGAGTCGACAGAAATTTGACTTTCGTTCATGATGGGTTTTCTATAGATTCTGACATTCGTAGGTGGGTACTTGAGGGTATTGCATCTGCGTCATCGACATGAAGAAGACACGTCGACAGTCCAAGTCTCTTCATATAATGATTCAGACAGCAGTGACCTGGAAGTAGGGTTTTTGATCAACGTATGTAATTTCCCCCGTAGTCTAACAACTGTTAAAATCTGTTAAAACCGGTTTTTCCATCAACAGCTGTCGCCCCCCTAAGAACGACAACTCTGAAAAGTCGAAACTTGTGCGAGCTAAGGATAAACGAGGTCTCACCTTTTACCTTGTGATTCCTAACACGAATTGGACGACTATTTGGTGACTTCTTCTGAAGTATATTCAAATGCCTTGAAGATAACCAATCTCAGTAGGTTTTGATAGAGTCTTCTTGAAGTCCAGGTGTACAGTGTTTGGTTTGGAAAAACATATGGCGATATCAATGGCCCTCGTAACAAGTTCAGAAAAAAATCTTCAAGTGCTGCATTGAATGCAGCACTTGAAAAGATAAATATAGAGAAGGCGACAACGATGGTTATTTTAAAACAAAAAAGAGACTGAATTGGGAATGTAGAAAAAATATTTGAAAAAAAATTACCAAAGAATATGAAAAGAGTAGTACTAAGTGTCAGGTCAATATCAATATATGATCTTCAATAGAAAGAGATGAAGAACTGAAGCTGCAGCTAAGCTTTTCTTTGAAAAATATTGAAGTTGAAACTGGAAGAGGTTAGACAAGAAATATAGGTTTGAGGAAAACCTAACTACTGGATCAATAGTCAAAGATATCACGATGCCAATGAAAAGACAAATAATAGTAGTGTTCGAAGCAAAACCAGTACGAAAAAATGAGAAAGATATGAGATGTTACTACGGCAGAAAGAAAAATATGTCATAAGATCAAGTTCCCAAGTCGTAAGACTGAAAGACAATGAAAAATATTTGTATTGAATAATTCTGTAGTTTTTTCTGTTTGTTATAGTTAGTTATGGTCTTCCACTTTATGAAGGTGAATAGGAATAGATAAATAAACCATGTAATTTTGTTTGATAGAAGATATACCCATCCACAATTGTTATTATTATTATAGATCACTGCCGTAAAATAGACATTCCCCGATCCAAAGTCCGTAAAACCTCGTTTTAATTCAACTCTTTCGTAGAAACCGTTTCACACAGAATTTATAGAAGTATTCATAAAAACATGTCCCAAACAGAACCATAAATTCAGCTGTAGTGATATTTCTCCACTGAAAGAGAACATCTTTGCTGATATGATATCTCATTGAATAAGTTATGCGCTTAATAGCAAACATAAAAGTTTAAACGAGGTATATAAACATTTCAATTACAGAGAAGTGCTTTAATAGATCTTGCACGGCGCAGTCTGAAAGAATATTTTTAATGATACTGAAATTCTGAAGTGAATTCGAGGTAGATTATTTAATACATCCTGAAATAATGAATGAGGGGGTGGCTTTACACACGGGAATATTTCTACGATATTAAGCACCCTTTTGTCATCGATTTGTGTAATCTGAGAAGATACGTGGATAATCAAGAAAATAATTGTAGGAAAATTAGTGTTTGGATGTTGTGCTTCAATCTTTCTCCTTATAGTACATCTCTCCGTTATTTCTTGAAATGATAATGATAATATTGCTCCCGGTAGAAGACTCGCTGTATTATTGGTCATTATTGCTTCAAGGTATATGAAAAAGTGATTTTCGTGGAAGTCAATGTACATATCTTTGAAAGTAGTTGTTTCGAAAAGGCTTTCCCCCTCAGTTTGTATACAGTGTGACCCATTTTTAATGGAAACACCCCCCTAAAATTAGAAGTTGTAAATCGATTTCAATAATTTTTTTTTAAATATCAAGTACTGAAAGGTCTAACTCGGGACATAATTTGAAATGTTTATTAAAGTTTCAGGGCATACTACGATATTTTTTTATTGTTTATTATGGAAATCATAAAAATATTTTTTCATGAAATTTTGGTCATATCTCCACCTCTACTTAAACAAACATGTAATCTCTTCAAAAGGTTGTCATGTGTAGCGCTTCTGATCAAGTCTGGAGTCAAACTATTGAAAGCAGTTGTAACTCTCGATTTCATATTTTCCATTGTTGTTATTGGAGTAGAGTAAACCATATTTTTAATGAAACCCCACACGAATTAATCTAATGGATTGCCATCTGGTGTTCTAGGAGGCCTACAAAAAGGTCCATTATTACCAATCCATCTGTCTTCGAGGATTTCGGTTAAAGCTTCGCTGACTGAATGAGAATTATAGGGTGGAGCACCATCCATTTGGTACCATACACATTCTCTTCCTGGTCTATTATTTAAAATCATTCCATTCCTCAGTAAATCTTCATATTTTGATGCATTCAAATTATCATCATAAAACTCGATATAAAAAATTGACTCATTCTTTATGGCACAAAATACATTGAATTGCCATCTTTCTTGAAAACCCCNAAGTAAAAGTAAAACCGAGTTGGAAATGAATCGCTTTTTTTATATAACGAGATCCAATGGTGATATTTTCAGATTATATCTTTTTTCCCCACCTGCAACGTCCAAACACAAACCCCCCTGGTCAAACAAATTGGTATTGTTATATTTCACCTCTAGTGTAATATAATCTTTCCAATAGTCTATTATCCAGTGCACCCAATTAGTGAAATTGCTTTTTCTGAAACATCAATAATCATTATCGAAGTGTTGAACCCCTTTTCCGTAATGATGAGCCACATCAAATGAGTGAGATATAAATTATTCGAAAAATAATGATGAATGGAAAACGACAAAGGACATTTGGAAATGGAAAAATCATTCAAATTCAATACATTTACACCGAAACAAGATTTGATGAAGTCGAAATCTTTTCTATTGCGTTCATTGTTGGTGGAAAAATGGGTGTATTATTCAGATTTATTCAGTACAATACGCAGTCTTTTGTTAGACGTAAAAAATGAACTCGTCACGGCACAGCTAAATGAAATCATTATTTCTCCTCGCTGCAGCGTGGAAAAGCGATCTTATATGGCTTCTAGACGTCTTTTTCAATCTGTGAATCGAAACACAATTCGCTTTCATCAATGTTTAACTACGCGATCATTTGGAAAGTTCTCAACCTCAATATCCCTTCATCAGGAATGAATACATCGGAAGAAAAGAAAATTTTTCGATGCATGGGGACCAAACCAATCAATAGTTGCCTCGCTGAGATTGCAACGTGGATTTCAAATCACACCATCATCAAAATTTCAGTTGCCGAGGGAATCACCTTGCACAGTGAAACCTCCTACAGCATCGAGTATTTATTTGTCATACTGATCAATGAGTTTTATATCATTTATCAGGAAAATGGACATTGCTTTCGATTGGATATAAATAAGGTGAGAAATGGATAAACACATCTGATTTTACACCAAAATGTTTGAAAAGAACGCTCAGTTCGTTCAATTTTCGAGGAGATTTGTGAAATCTGCTGATGGGTGTTGTTGTGAAGCTGAATGGGACCTCTTCTGTTGACCAGTGCCGGCTATTGCTGACGCAATTTTCGGTACATTAAGTCGATTTCCTAACAATAGGACGCTGCTGTGATGGTTTGGTCCGGTAGCCGCTGGCCACCACACAGTGACCATGGTGTTTATTGGTGAGTTTTCACCTTCGGGAAGGGCCCGGAGAGCTCATCGGTGTCCAACCACTGTTCTAATCATCTCCTCCGACACCCATCTTGGTTTAAACAGGTTGGAGCCTGGCTGCCTCACCCTTTCAACTGGTGTTTGACAGAAGCACAAACGGGTCAAGACTGATCATGGGATGGCGGCATGAATGTCCTCAGACATCAGTACGAGCCCTTCACGGTGACCCCTGACTGGCTGGAGTGTTTGAATGAAGATATTGTTCATCTTTTAACGGGGTACAGAGTGTTTGGGCCTTCTATATCGGGAGGGGTCGTCTACAGCATAATCTATAGCTTCCCTAACTAACTGATTATCGCGGGTTTCTGCGCAGTCAAAGACTTGCCGATTCCTCGACTGAAGGGACTGCTGAATGGAAGGCAGCTGCAAATCTCTGCGGATGGCTTCGTTCCGTACGAACCACGGAGCATTCACAATCATCCGTATCAATAAACGTCTTCTGTTGTCGTAGAGGATCCACTTTTCATCACACGTGACGATTCGATCCAAAAAGTATCGTTTTAGTTGCGCAGAAGCAAAGAAGAATACACCTTGGTTGTTCAAATCATGGAACACCCACTTTTCGAGCTTTTTGATCTTTCCAATATGTTTCAGACCATCAAAAACCGCATAGGTCGACCAGTTTGGGGCTAATCTTCGACACCAAAATCTATCATTGCCAAATGCCTGGTTAATTTTGGCTGTTTCGGCAGTACCTTGGTTTAATTCGAACTCGTAGAGAAAAATTGGTCAGACATTGCTTAACGATATCATATAGTTGAAAACTGAAACGAGGCAAAAAATAAAATTTTGGAAAAAAATGAACGACATCAATGTTGTTACGATACAATTTTCTGATCGTTACCTTTACTAATAATTACCACTGGGAATATTAACAGATTCCTACTACATCCGTATCCACCGATACTGCCGGATCAGTATTCATTCCCTGGCAGCTTACGAAAAAGGAGCACCCGAAAAGCAGCTAAGTTTAGACTAAGTTATTTGAACAAAGAACCCGTTGTTTATTTATTTCCTATAATAAAATGTACAAGTTACCTCATTGAGAGGAGTGGTGTAAGAGTACCACTCCTCTCAATGAGGTATAGAGTACCAAATTCTCTATCGATCAGTGTACACCACGACAAAGTTGAATAAATATTTATTGAGATATGGAGCTACAACAACACATGGCATTGAAACGAACAAAACTCTTGAAACAACCTATTAAATTTCCAGAATATCTAACTGATACCTGAATCAGTTCAGATATGGGTTCAGAATGAGTTTTTCCATTTACCAGCTGTCATTCTCATCCGATCAACAACCTTCAAAAGTTGAAACATATGGGAACTAAGTATTAACAAGGGTTCGCCGTTTAACGTGACCGTAACGTGAAGTTCCAGCGTTGTATTTCATTTTAGAAATCAATATTTGTTCTGAGAGTTACTTCATATTTCAAAAATATCCATCCTGAAATTTCATTCAATATTGTCGAGTCTTAAAAAACAAAAAGTACTCTAATTCGTCGATGATTTCAAAAAAACATTTCATCATCGTGACTTTTACGTCACAAAGGTAATAAAAAATCGTGAAAAAAAGAAGTTTAAAGAAGGGTAGGCTAATTAAGAGCTACTCAAAACGCTGAAAGATTTATTTTTATGGACTGATTTAACACATTTCACCCTCAGCATTCTCTAATTTCACGGTTCATAGGTACGACCAGTAATCCCTCATTTCCATTCAAGAATGAAGAGATGAAATATGACACGCGGACCGATATCGGGGGAGAGATCAACTACTCAACAGAGTAAAAACCTTTCAATCGATATCGTCCAAAAGAGTCGCATCACGACGTTCTGAACAACTATTATGAACAGATATTGACACACGAGTACAAGTGGCTATACAGGGTGTTTCCTAACTACGATACCAAACTTCAGGAGGTGATTTGTTAGGTCGTTTTAAGAAAAAGGGTTCCTATGAAGATATGTCCGGAGTTGCTTCTTTTCTGAGATACAGGGCGTTGAAGTTTGAAAATATATATAACGTTATCGTCGCGTGTGTTTTCTTTATATCAAGCTGTTTTCGAGAGGAAAAAAGTCATTTCTAAAAAATATTCATGAAATAAAAACCAAAAGTAAATAATGAACAATTCACGTCATTCACATATAGTACAAGAGTTTCATGAACAAGACCTCATGAATAGAAATCTAAAGGATTCAGATCAGGACTGCGAGCAGGCCAATTTTGAGGCCTTGCACGTCCAATCCAGCTATTAGGATGGTGATGTCGAGATGCAGACGAGCAAGAACACTAAAATGAGCTGGAGCTTTGTCGTGCTTAAACCACATGTTGCATCTCACGAGTACCGGCACTTCTAACAGAATGGGTAAATTATCTCGCAAAAAGGCCCTGTAGGATTAACCTATTGATCTTGCTGGTTAAAAAAATGGGCCAATTAGGTAGTCACGATACATTTCTAACCAAACTTCCAGCGAAAATTGTTGCTGAAAATGACTTTCTTTAATAATGTGAGGATTTTCGTCGACCCATAAATGGTCATTGTGAAAGTTCATAATAACATCTCGTGAAAAATTTGCTTCGTCCATAAATAAAATATTTGGTACAAAATTATTATTATATGCCATCCTATGAATCAATTACTTGCAAAACAATAATCTCAGATGAAAATTCCTAGGCAGTAGAGCTTGGACCCGCTGTATGTGATATGGGTATAGGAGGTTTGTTTTTAGAGCTCTCCTTACGGTTTTTGAGCTGATTTCCAGCTGCAGTGCAATCTTCCTGGTACTGTTCGAAAGATCTTCTGTCGCATCAAGTACAGCTTCCTTCAGTTCAGGCGTTGTTACAGCTTCTGTTCTTCCACCATCTGCATTTTATTAAAACTCCCAGTTTCACATGATCTTGCATGTAGTATATGTTTTAGCACATGGAATTACTCTGTTAAGATATTTGCTTCAACTACGGTACATCTCCTGAACGTATAGCCCATCGTTTCATAGCTATAGGGAATCAGAATTTTAGAACAAGTTATAATACTTGTTTGGCATTCAATTATATTGAAATGTAGTAAATTCGAACTTCATTGATACACAATAAAGATATATTTTTGCGGATTGACACAGTCACTTACTGACTCCATTGTATCTATATATTTTGAGGTCATCAGCAAACAAGAGATAATCACAGTGTCTAAGAACATTAGGGAAGTCGTCACTAGATATTATGAATAGTAGAGGCCTAAAACTGGATTCCTGCGGGGCTCCTGAGTTGGCATGGAACTCTCCATATTTACAAGAACAGTCCAAAAAGCTAAACTTACTATCACAACACTGAAAAGAAGAGCCCATAAATATTATAGAGACTAACAAGCAAATTTTATGTTTGTTGGTTCATTCCAACGTGGAATGTAAGAGTAGCACTTCACAAAAACTGGTATGTGAGTAAATAAATAGGTACTCTATTTACCTATATTAGAAAGTAATAAATGACTGTAATAAAAGGTGGAACTGAAAGAATTGACATAGAATGAATCCAAAACAAGCACAAGCACCCAATCACCAGAACTGCAATACTTTTCAAGACGAGCCTTTCACCAACCAAGTTGGTATCTTCAGAAGATGTAGTTTTCTTTTTGAATTTTCTGTCTATATCAAATATATCTGTCATTACAGCAGATAATCAAAATTACTGATGATAATGCTTTCATAATAATGCATAATGTGTTCGGTTTCAACGTTTTTGTTAATAATGATTGAATCTATGAACAAAACTTCAACTGAACATCAACCATTCAACTTCAAAGCACCACGTGTTAGAATAACTCAAGTCAAAACATTTTTGTTTCATCAGTGAACAACTCGTATAAAAATCATATAATGGAGAGTTTTTGATACGTTTGTCACGGATCACCACCAATTGCCAACCAAGTTCATCAAAGATCTCACTATCAACGTTGTATTTTCAAATATACTCTTCATTTCTATAGGGCCCTTGTTGAGAGTAGATTCACCTGTTGAGCAGTTTATGTCATAAATGAATAAAAACATGAAATATGTCGACCCACATGCTGGAAGAGATATCAACGTGATTCCAATAATTGCTTTCCAAATCGATTGCAATCTTTCGTTGGGGAGTATTATTCCGTCAATAGAAGAGTGATGACTTTGAAAAGCACCTGACGACTCGAGTATAATCCCGTGGGATTTATCTATCTGTGACCGACCACATTGATGGTTATTCGAAAGATATCTAAGAAATATGTTATATTTGATCATGGATTACATTATTATCAGGTTAATTCAAAACTTTTATCTCCAATGAATTATGAAACACTCGTCGAATCAACGAAAAAGTGATTTTCTATCCAATGCTGCAAAAATAGGTAACAAAAAAAACATAAACTATTCAAAATGAGTTCCTCAATTTTTTTTTTCGAACCTCAATCAGAGAAAAAACTTCTGTGAATGTATTTTTTCCAGTGTTGGTGATTTCTCACAATAGACACATCCTTTGACATACATCCAGAACAGATCTCTAAGCAAATGAGGTAAGAGGATTTTAGAGTCCCTCCAGAAATGTACTTATTGCAACTTTCCTTGTATCCAAATGAAGATTTTGAACAGTTAACTTTATCGAATCAAAACTACATACTTTCAAAAGTTCAAAGAGGTACTGAAAACAACCTGTATTCAAAAAACTGACGGTACAGTAAAGGAATATTTCAGTAGTGATACAGGATTTGTATTATTCGTACTATACAGTTTCTTCCAAGCAAAACAAGTACTGATATGTTCAAATTAGAAGCTCAGATTCATGCCAACAAGTATGAATTCATTAAATTCAAATATTTTTACTTTCCCCAATACATCGTTGGTATACAATAGGAAAAGGGTGATTGCAGCAGTGAACAAAATATGGTCGGAAATGAAAAATAAAAAATATCTGAATGATATTGTCGTCTGTACAGGTCCTCACTGGATTGGGGAAAATCAACCATGGTCTGTCAATCTTGTTGTGGACTATTCTCCTCAAGGAAAAGTCAGGCCCTGGTCAAATATGGACCTTCGCTGTTGACGACGGATCCATGACCGTGCTGGCAAGGATGGGTTTCAGACCACATTTTGGTTTTGGGCTGATCTTTGTCCGCCTTAATACCCGGGCCCCCTCCCAGCAGAAAATTACTCTGCTGCTGGCTCCCTTGCAAAGGAGGGTGCTGCAAGCAGCTTCATAGGACCAGAACCTGCACTGGCATCTCTTCAGGCTTCACTAAACAAACATTGAACACCTGAATGGTGTAATAACTGCCATTGTGATAGTTAACGAAAAATATAATCGGGGTCCACTCGGTTTTTCGGTATCAATACGTTTTCAACAGAGTCAGCGTTGAATTTGAGTTATGATTGTTGAACCTCGACGGCATCTTTATGTTTCGTTCGTGCTAGACTAAACAAACGTATCCTGTTGATAAGTTATAATATTGGGAAAGCAAAAATGCAAGCTACGAGTTTGCATTTCAGCATCGTGAACAGGAAGTTCGGCCATATCTGAATAGGTGGGCCCGAAAATTTATTTAAAATAAAAACTGACCAATGACTTCAATGAAAAGAAGATATAGGTCTTGAGTAGGAAGGATTTTTGAAAAATTCGGGAATATTAAACAAAGATAAGACCAATCAGGGGACGGTACAAGGGAAGAGTGTTAGGAATAGTTTTTCGGACTTGGGAATACTGAAGAATCGGTTAATTGGGACGGTGGCTATCGGGAGTCACAAAAAGTCGGTCACCGGAACTCGTCGAGACGAGATCGGGAGTCTCATCCCTCAGCCTTCGAGACTGGGTAAGGTGGCCTAAATAGGGGAGTTATTTTGTCTAAGCGCGTGGTGCGAAATTTAAGAAAAATCGGTAGTGAAATCTCAAGTCGGTATTGGATACACGGGAGTTTGAAATAAAAGTGCTGGTGCTGAAGACACACCGAGTCAACGGAACCTTTGGTTGACCATGAAACATCCAAAGAGGCGTTATGTGAGTGTTTGTTTTTTTACCAACCAGTTGATATTAAGAGAGAGTTCACATATTATTTTGCCTGAGTCCACTTCCTATTTGCAAAGGGGTTAAATATTGTTGATTTCCTAGTGCCGATTGTTTAGCTAAAGTTCATTTTGCAATTACAAAAAAGGGCGAGAATTTAAAGTTATACACCACTCTCCCTAAAGTAAAAGTAAAACCGAGTTGGTACATTTGTAGTTATTCAACAGGTTAAACTAACAGTAAATAGCATGGTAAAATTGGCGGCATTTCCTTTGTTCTAGTTTCTTTTATTTTATAGAATTTAACATTTTCCTTTTATATAAGACTTTACACGTTGTTTTTTATTATTTTGTCCATGGAGTCGGTTTTCTACTCATTATACTTTATATTTGGAACGTTGGACTTTCATTTTCTCTTGGAGAGTAAGATGAAGTTAAGAAACCAAAAACAAATAAGAGACTTTTTGTCAATCTATCGAGAAGAGAATAGTGAATGAAAATCATTTCAATTGAGATTGAACCAGTTCTGGAACCACATAATGAGAGAGAATATAAGTAGGTATACCAAATTATTATATAATATAAATATAAATTATG
>NW_019291205.1:27366-41072 GCF_000500325.1 Leptinotarsa decemlineata | reverse complement strand
ACACGTATCTTGTTCGAAAAGATCATTGATATAAAGATTGAAGAGAGTTGGCCCCAAAACAGTACCTTGAGGCACTCCATATGTGATCATTTGATAACTGCTCATAGCTTCATTGATATTGACGCATTGTTTCCTGTTGCATAAGTAACTCTCAAATAATTTATGAGCAACTCCTCTTATGCCAATATTTGAGAGCACTGTCAGTAGTTTTGAATGGTCAATGGTGTCAAATGCTTTTGCCAGATCGATGAAGACACAGATAGAAGGATTTTTTTTGTCAATTGCATTATTCATCAGCCCTGTCAATCTGGCAATTGCATCAGGAAATGAATGGAGTTTGTCGAGATTTTTCAAAATATGGAATGCCTGACATGATATTTGCATTCCATCACATCTTTAAACTCAAAGTTCTAACAAATAATACAACTTCCTTAATGACGTGATCAAATCAAATCAAATCCTTTATTTTTCTGTTCGACAATTTCATAAGTAATTGTATTAGGAATAGTCTTTGCATCAGGAACAGATTCGTCAATTTTATCTATATATACTCGGAATAGTACAGGTCCCAAGACTGAACCTTGTGGTACTCCGAGTGATAGAGGTATCCGTTGAGAGTTCATTATTCTTTTTTTATTATTAATTACATTGGTGATGGTTACATATTGGCTTCTGCCAAACATAAATGAATCGATCCAATTATTCCAAATTTCCCCAAAACCCAGCTCATGTAACTTTCTTTTCCAAGAACTGTCTTGCATAGAATATTTCTTTCATTTCCTCCCAACACAGCCTTCTCAAAAAATCAGCATGACTTGAAAACCCTTTCTATAAAAGAACAATGAAGGCTGCGACCCCACTAACATTTTCTTCAAACATATACTCGATTTCAACAGGCATAATCATCCCCCAGAGATGATAATTTGGGACTACCACTGCGTGCCCAGCACATGCATCATAGAAACCACAAGATTGTCACAATGGCCCTTAGACTATACAACGTAGTCGTCCCCTTTTTGCATCGATATCCTCGAAGCTAATGCATGCAAAATCCCATGAAGATTTATTATCCACACTCGACGAACTAGTTTCGAGGGCCAATTATGTGACAATCATTTGAAAACATGCAAACAGTGTAATTTGAAAGCTGTATCTCGTAAACGAAAATGTTTGGAAATTATTAAATTGGAACTTTTCCGGCACTTAATGAGCCTTACAATTGGTTTCTAAATAAAAATTTCCGAAGTAAATAGTTTGGAGGAAGGTACAAAATTTGTTTTTGTAGATAATAATCTATATACTAATATGAATGTGAGAGTTTGTGAGGATGGATGTATGTTTATATGTGGCTCTTTCACGCCTAAACGAATGAACGGATTCAGATGAAACTTCATAAATACAGTTTGTACATCAGAATAACATATAGGCTACAATTTACAAAGTTTATGTGATTTTGGCCATAATATAACGATAAGTTTGAGTTAGTCGGAAAAATTCATGCTCCCTGAGAGCTACCTTGGCGTGGGTTGCCTATACCGTTAGAGTTACATGCAAATAATGAACTGTAGATTGTTTATCTTGAATAATTCAAAATAAAAGTCCGCGATAGCATATATGTACTCTTATGTGGTAGCCACTATATGCAAAATACTCAGCCATAAATATAATTGAATTATATACTTTTTCTACAATGAATATCTGTCAAATTCTTATAAAAATTGATAAAATTGTCGTTTCAAGTATTTAATATAGATACATTTTGTCTTTTGCACTAAGTAATTCGGACGAATCATTTGAAAATTATCACGATTAACTTGACGCAACGCAGTAAGCCATTCCGCGTCGCGTCTACTGTAAGAAGACGGTGGACGATGCGCGGGGGTACAGGGGCGGTCTTAGCAATGAAGCGCCATCGCCAAGAACGCGACCCGAACGCGGGCAGACGCGTGAGGGCAGACGTCATTGACGGTTGTGTAAGTTTTGCGATATCTCTTCGTAGGTAACATAATTCGATTCTCGATTACTTAGTGCAGTTGGCTTTTTTTTTAGTTACTGTATTTTCAAAGTAAAAATATAAATGACTAGCTGTTGCCCGCTCTTATATTAATGTTCAGCCGCAGCTACTGAACCTAGAATCTTGAAATATGCAGGTAGGTTATTTGTATAGCGTGAATAAGCATCAAGAAAGACTAGGTAGGTAGGTATAAAGTGAGTGGGTCTATTCGATCCTCCACCGCAACACATAAGGGTTTATTGTGGCTCACACCTATTCACATTCGGCCAACTAAATAAACCCAGCTTCTTAACGAAGCCGATTAGTTTGTATGGTGAGTGGTCTTTCAGGTCAGATGGTGAGAGTACGGATCTGCCGAACTCAAAGAACCTGATTCGGTCCCCAGCGGAGCAGGCACAAAGCATGTGCTCTGCTGTTTCATCATTTTCCAGGCAGAGGTGACACACACTGTCTACCGACAGTCCAAGTCTCTGCATATGATGATTCAAATGACAGTGACCTGTAAGAAGGCCTGTTAGACATCGTAGTTTATCCCTACTGTAGTCCAACAACTGTTTGGAATCGAGCTTCTAAGGGTGAATAAACGCCTTGGAGTGAGCCAATCCTGGAAGATTCTGCCAGAAGTCCATAAATCTTCTTGCCATCCACGTGTTCAGTGTTTGTTTGGTAAAGCCCAAAGCGATGCCAATGACAGGTTCTGGTCCTATGAAACCGCTTGCAGCACCCTCCTTTGCAAGAGAGTCAGCAGCTGCATTGCCTTACAAGCCAGTATGGCCAGGAATCCAGACCAGAGACAATCTGTTGAGTCTTCCTATCGAGGAGAGTCGTTTTTGGCAGTTTGCTACCAATTTAGACGTTGCTCGGTAGGAGCCAAGATCTTCCAACGCCGCTTGACTGTCTGAGAATATTTTTATTGACTTGTAAGTGAGGTTGGATTTACCCAATCTCTCCGCACACAATTCAATAGCGTAAATTTCCGCGTGAAATACAGTCGCATAAGTTTCTAGGCAGGTTGATAACTCTGTCCTGGGTCTGCGACTGAAAACACCTGCACCAGAACCGGAAGGTGTTTTTGATCCATCTGTGAACCAACAACTATCTGCTCTTAATATTTCCTTCTCCCGGAGGATCCAGTCCTCTCTACTCGTGAATAGTACTTTATAAGGCAGTTCGTAGTTGTCAGTTGGAGGCATGAAGTCAGAGGTCATTTCCAGAATGCTGTGACTTCCAATGTCAACCAACAGTCTGTTGCATTCTGCATTGAATTAATTTGTGCAATTGGCAACGTGCACAAGTCTGTATATAGTCCGTCTAGCCTCTCTCTCCAGAAAATGTGGAGAAGAGGTAGATCCAGAAGGATCTCCATGGCCGCTGACGGTGGTGTGGTACTGATGGCACCACTGATGGCCAGACAAGCCTGTTTCTGTAAGCCAGAGAGCTTCGCTTGGGCGAAGAAAGGGAATCAGGAATTTCCACCCAAGAGGGGGAAATATAGGGATTCAAACATTGTATTGAATTCCGTCAGTTTTCAAGTTGAAAAGCTGAAGTTTTGGGTTGATAAAAAATATTGTAACTATTTGTTTAAAATGGTCTGTCACGAAACCTAATGTGACAAATTCTACGCGGGCAAACCCGCGAGCAACAACTAGTTGTAAATTATTTTCAATTTTTTTAATTTTTTTTCATGGAGATACAAACACTGCAAGAAAATCTTCAAAACGCCCGGCAAGCCGTGTCTGAAAAAAGTATCATGGTGGTGATATTTTATATAAAGAAGCTCGAATACAGTTGGGACGCCGAAAGAATACACATGCGTCATTGTTAAAATACGTACTGAACCACATACTTTTATGTAACATATTTCCTTCTGAAATTGACAAAGGAAGACGAAACAGTTAACGTTGCCAAGAGTTCTTGCATTCAGTACACCAAAAAGTGATACATATACAAACCTGAAAGGTCAGCAATCAAGTACTACCTATTATTTCTTTTTTCCAGGGTTCATTTATTTTATACTACACAGATAGTTGTGATAAACTTCCATATTTCACAGTAAGACCACCTGATCATCACTCTTTCAAGGATCCCTACAAAAATATCAGAGAGCGACAAATCTGGAGGCCACAAAGGCCATCCAATGCTGTTTTTTCCAAACCTAGAGCCCCTAAAAATGTAGGAATTCCTGAACTTCGAACACACAAATCCAGAAAAGCTTCTATTTTTTAAATTAGTCTCGCAACACCCCATTTCACATAAAGTTTTGGCTCAAAATGTGTTTTTCATTAGCAACACTTTTTCTCATGAATATACTTGAAATACATGAAATCAATGTTTTTTCGTAAAATAAATTAATATCACGTGAATGTGTCATAAGGATGCGTCTGCTCATTGAAGACAGCATCCGACAAGTTTCAATATCCTCCTGAAATTGTAATACTGAAATGTCTGCATTAAATTAATTCTCTTCATGTGAGATTCTACGCAATATCAAGAGCTACAACTTGTCTTCCTGAATATGTGTATCACCCAACACAGGAATTTGTAATCATGTCATATGAAGAATTCATGAATGATTCAGATAAACGAAATAAGTAAAGAGGATTGAAATGCTTTCGTAGATATATCATGTATACGAAATTGAGCTCTCGAGTTGAAAGTCTATTATTTCTTTCATTAACTTGTTGAAATATACGGTATATGAAGTCTGATGAAAAATAAGGCGAGTGTTTAAATTTTGTGGGCTACATACCTACATTCTGTTAGTAATTTTTTTTTATATTGGTACACTCAAAGGCGTCGCCAGCATATGAATAAAGGGGAGGCAATGGGGCGATATTATGGAGGATAAAAAATAAGAACGCCTGGTACGGTCGAAAACATGAAGCGTTACATTTTGGAAGTCTTTGCCTCGATGACGATTGTAGTAAGAACGGTTCTGATATCAATGTATAAAACTTCACAAGCCCTCGATAGCACAATAACTAAATGAAACTTTTAAACACAGTAATAATTATTTATTTCAACAAAAATAATTTTTGATTAAAACATAACCTACGGGGATTTTTTGCAAAACTTTCAACCACTTTATCATTAAAATTATTAAGGTTTTTATTTATTATAGTTCTGTGTACACTCATCATAGCCAGGCCATTATGGCGATCTTCTGTCATGGTGCTTCTTAGCCATGTTTTCAGTCTTCCGAGGCTGCTAAAGGATCGCTCCACTGTACAGGTCGTGAATGCTAAAGCGATCAAAATTTTCAGTGCTTTTTCCGTTTCGGGAAAAAAAGAATTTGTTTTTTTTAGGACATCAACAACTGTAAGATTTGTTAGATTAAGCCTATCGTGCCACAATTGCTGCCAAAGTTCAATTTCATCATAAATCATAAAACTGGGCAATACATTCACAAGTTTGTTTCAGATTTTCAGTTGTCATTTTTTGCATCTGCGCCGGGTGTAACTTAGATAATGCGAATAATAGCGTGTTTTCTTCAGCAAAACGTACTTCAAGGGAGGTGATAATTCAATTCAAGTATGGTATTACTAATGACCTCTTCCATTATTCTGAAGGGCTTTCTGCTGGATGATTGCTTCTATGACGTTGTTTCCCCGTAATACGCGGCATTGATGTAATGTCCTCCTCCAGTCCGACTTTCTCCGCAACAGCAGTAGCTTCCTACTAGGCTTTGACCATGTCCAAAGCTTCAGATTGGAGTACGTTGACAACGGGTTCCATCAAAGCCGAGTATTTGGCTACCAACATCCCGAGAATAAAAGAATTTCTGGAAGTAGCCGCATGCAGTTAGAAGGCACTTTGCCGAGTTGCACTATTTCTTTCCTGAGATAATGTTTGTAAGGCTTCCAGAATTATTGGAAGATTCTCTTTAAAAACTCTGATGGTTTTGTGTTTCTCACTCCATCTTGTCTCGCAAAGTCTGGAAATAGTAGGTATCAACGTCCTTCTCAAAACTGATTCCCGAAAAAAGTGTATAGTATCTTTGGTGGTTCCCATGGCAATTCTAATTTCAGGAAGTTAATTTAGATCATTGATAACTAGCTTCAGTTTCTGGGACGAGCAATGAAAGTAGAGAGCTTTGGTGTATTTTTTGCGTAAGATCGCTTGTACCCCTTCGTCTTTTCCTGACATCGTTGAACAACTATCAAAACCAAAACCAACGCATTTCTTTATATTCAGATCTTCTTTTGTCAAAAACTCATCTATGCTATGTGCAATCGATTTCACATCCAAATCTTTTAGCTCAATGAATCCGACAAACATTTCTTGGACTTCCTGTGTTTCTTCATCAAAATATCGCATCCCAATCGATAGTTGTTCAGTGCCAGAAATATCAGCTGTTTCGTCTGCTAACACACTATATGCTGCTGCTTCCTCCACTTTCTTCAAAATATCAGCCTTAATAACGCTTCCACAAATAACAATAATTTCATTTTGATTATCCACTGAACGGTAGCTTGCACTCTCTTTCCCTTGCTTCCCGGAATTTATTAATAGGTAAGGAAGTCAATTGCTCGCACTTTGGTCGCTTTGCGGCTAGCTATATTTGATCTCTAGGGGAGAACATCTGTCCCCCTTGGGGACGCCCTTAGGTACACTCGTATCGAACATATCTGTATCTGTAGAGTAGGGAGGGTGAGTGTAAACCCACAGTACTTAGGCCATATGTAACCAATTGTACACCCTCCCGAGGAGTTGTCCTCCTAGGTCATCGTCCATCTTGTCCTTTCCAGGAACGTGGACAAGTCACTGGGAGACATCTCCTTTATATCGGCAGGTGTAGGCTAAGACTCGCTGAACACACACTCTCTTATTGACGATAACTCCGGGCACTCGCACAGGACATGCCTGACAGTCTCATCTTCCTGTTCACACATCCTGCATAGAGGTGTGTCCACCAGCCCCATATTATGGAGGTGTTTCCTGTTTCCTTAGTTGACAGTGACCAGTCAGAAATCCTACTGTTAGGCGTAGATTTTTCCTGGTCATTGCCAAATATTTCTTCAGCGCTAGCTTCCTAGGGTCACCCAAGGTGATCCTGCAATATTGCATCATTTGGCTTCGTCCCATCTCTTTAAGGATTGAGCATGGGTGTAACATTTGACTAGTTCCGCAATTGTCGAATTCATCAGGCCGTGGGTGCCACTGGGTCCTAAAATTCTCAGTCCAGCCGCTTTCTTGGCTAAAATCGAACATATATCAACAGTTTCAGCTGTTTAGTATGTTTAGTTTGTTGATGAGCCGCGAAGTTTGTTTCAAAACTGCTGAATTTTGATTAAAAAAAAATAGCGCATGAGCATCGCTCAGAAATTGTTGAATGACGTCAACGTCAATCAAGATTTGCAAAAAAGGTCATAACTGGTGAAGAATCATGGGTTTATGGTTCTAACATCGTAACTGAAGTCCAATCGTCACATGGAAGAGCCTGGGAGAGCCAAAACCACAAAATGCACACCAAGTTCGATGATCAATTGTCAAAGATTTTCTGCCCCCCGTCATTGTTTGTTCGTAATTTTTTGGCCAAAAACAGCACCGTAACCATATTATCTCGGCCACCGTATTCACAAGATTCGCCCCTCTGCGACTTTTCCTTCTTCCCAAGATCAAAGAGAACCATGAAAGGAGGGCATTTTGCGAAGATTTTCCAACAGACCCCGTTTAAAAAATGATATTATTTTTCATCTATGAATTGTACACAAAACCAAATGTATACAAGTTAGCCCATTTGAAACAGCCCACCTCGAATATTTTCAATGTAAAAATTTTTTAGATTTATTTTGAGCCAGACCTATTTTGCTTTTGAGGCCCCCTTTTTTAGTCGTAAATTCAAAGATACAGGGTCGTCATTCTGAACGTACACAGTTTTGAGGGAAAATTACTGGAAGACTTTTTAAAACATCCAAATTTTTCATATCCTACGAGCTTTTTTGACGAATAGACTTCCTCCCTTCATGGTTGCGTCAACTGAAATAATTACGACTCAAAAACCAAACAAGGACCATGATGTGGAGTTTACTCCAGATCACTAAGCCTAAGGATTAAGTGGGGAATGGGAAAAAATACCAGCGTGGTCCAAACAGAACTGGCTGGTATCTCAAACGCCACAAAAGAAATTACCAGGAAAGGAATTTCTGGCAAAAACATAACAATCTGCACTGACAATAGACAAGCCCTATTAGCCTTGAACAGACAACGTGTTACCTCAGGGCTGGTACTAGAGTGCCACCAAGATTTAGGCAAAGCTTCGGTAGATAATAATACTATCCAGAGGTGGGTTAAAGGGCGCGACAGGAGTAAAAGTAATCGTATTGCCGACTCCTTAGCCAAGGAAGCGACACCTACGAACGGATGGCTTCGACAATTGCGGAACTAGCCAAACGGCACACCCATGCTGAATCCCTAAAGAGATAGGATGGAATCAATAGATGCAATCTTGCCAGGATCACCTTGGGCGACCCTAGGAAGCTGGCGCCGAAGAAATATCTGGCGATGACCAGGAAAAACCTACGCTTAACAGTAGGATTTCTGACTGGCCACTGTCAACTAAGGAAACACCTCCAAAATATAGGGCTAGTGGACAAACCTCTATGCAGGATGTGTGAACATGAAACTGTCAGGCATGTCATATGCGAGTGTCCAATGTTATCGTCAATAAGAGAGTGGTTTCGGCGAGTCTTGGCCTACACCTGCCGATATAAAGGAGTTGTCTCCTAGTGACCTGTCCACCTTCCTGGAAAGGACAGCATGGACGATGACCTAGGAGGACAACTCCTCGGAAAGATGTACAATGGGTCACATGTGGCCTAAGTGCTGTGGGCCTACACTCACCCTCCCTACTCTACAGAACAGAACAGAGAACAGACATAGGTTATGCAATACCTATCCAAAAAAATAGATTTCACTGTTAGTAATATTTTTCTACATCACAACTTGAATGGTGAACCTAACTTCAACTTGCTTTAAAACTTCATCTACCCACGCAGTCGAAAGAACAGAATGCAACCTCATAGCTGATGATTGAAAAAACTTGTAACACAATTACAATTAACAATTACATTGTTATGTAGGTATTTTTCCAATATCAGGGAGTCAGAATACTAAGCATGTTTGTTGGGCAACCTTAATAAACATCTTTCAGTCAGTATTAGTTTGACTCGGTTTTCCTAATTTCAAAAGTAATTACAATACTGTTTTTAAGAAGCCATTTATCAATATTCAACTTGAATATATCACACACAGTTTTTACTCCAATAGGAAGAGGTAGACTATTGAATACGTTGGGTTCAAATATATGTATAGCAATATGTACCATTTTCCTACTGAACTCATTTGAAATTTGTTTCCTTATTTATTGGAATGTTTTTTTCCAGAAGCTACAACAGTGATCTACGGATTGAACAGTACCGTTTCCAAGATATGGAATGAAATAATGAAATTATTAACGAAGTTGAGAATTGTTTCGACTTTTTTAGTACAGTCACTGCATTACCACTGCATACCCTAGCTTTGATATTTGCTATTTTCAATGTGTTCCACTAGAGGTATAGATGAAGAGATGTCTCAGCTCCATTATTGAGACTCCATTAATGAATATTTGCTATTATTTAAACAAACACGGTTCCAAATATATCTTTTCCAGAAAACTCTTGATATTATTGCTCATTATGTAAACATGATTTTGGAATATTGGAATATAGACCTGTGATACAGTTAAGAAATTGGGTCTGGATTTCAATAGCAAATTGAGGAACATATATACAGTTGATACACCACTACAAAATCATATTACAGTGAGCACTATGCATCCTAAGTGGAAAGGGATTGTCCCCACTCTTATGATACTTTGTAATGGACGAGTTACTACGTCTTCTGGACCATAATGGAACAAAATATGCAGACAACTCAGTCATTCTAAGTCTTGAGCAAATATGATGATAAAGTAAAGGGACGCATGTAGCAGGCCCTGAATATTTCAACTGAATGGATGGATGTAGAAGGGCTGAACATGAGCCCAACGAAATATACCATGGTAGCATTCTTCAAGAAAACCAAAACAGAAGGTCTAGGACCTATTAAACTTCGAGATGAAGAGAAGGATCTATCGGGGAAGGTCCCAGGTTAACCTGGAACCAACATCTAGAAGGAGTTAAAGGAAAGGTGGGGGTAGCATACGCACCCACGGAAAGACATGGGGACTCAAACCAGACATGATGTATTGACTCTACACCGTGGTGGTTAAACACACGATAATATATGCATCTATGACCTGGTGGCTAAAGATGAAACAAACGACCGCGATTAACAAGCAGGGTGCATGTTTGGGAATAACGGGAGCATTGAAAACCATTGGAGATATTTTTGAATCTCCCTTTATATCTAGTAATGATGAAGGAGGCGGGAGTGGGCCAATTTATAGAATCGGGCAATAAAGATATTCTGAAATATGTAGAGGAATGAACATCAAACATAATCTTGGCCAACATGACACCAGAATACATCCTCAACACAAACTTCGTGGCGAGGAGTCGAGAATCAACATTCATCTCGAGAACATGCTGTGAGCTGGAATTTACTGTGCACTGAACCAGCTGCGGAGGTACCATAGAGGGTACTGAGGAAACATACCAGGGAGCACAAATGGGAAAACCTTCATGAAGGAACCGTCCGAGAAGAGAACATGCTTGGCATGTACAAACGGGTCAAAAACCAAACATGGAACGGGAGCTGGAATATACTGCACCGTGAACCTGCTGTGGGGTTACCAAAAACTTTGGTACGAAACATGATTGGAAAGTCTATAGGTCTATACGAAGTACTAGGAAAACATACCAAGGGCCACACACAGGAAAACCTTCATAAAGGAGAAGAGAACATGCTCAGTAGAAATTCTGTGGGGGTACCAAAATCATTGGTACGAAACAACATTAGGAAGTTGATCTATGAGAAACATAGAGAGTACTAGAAAACCATACCATGGGGTATGGTTTTCTAGTACGGAAAAACCTTAATAAAGGGACTGTTCGAGAAGAGGACTGAAAAACTGCTCCAACAAAGCAGGGATCAGCTCAATTTTTTTATCAATTTCAATTCAATTTTATTTTCAATTCGATATAACAAGATACTACATAAACAAACATTATTATAACAGTTATCCTTTATTATCCCAAGGGTTCTCCTAAGCACTCGAGGCGCTTGTTTTGTGCATCCCCTTGGAATAATTTAGGATTTTCATTAGGTAAATAAAATGAATGGTAATTATATTAAACATATTAATATACAGATATCAAAGAAAATATACATTCTATCTAGTTGAATTCTTGTAGGAAATGATAAAATTCAATCAATGAATAATTCTTTTTTCTTTGGGATTATTTTTTTTTAATTTTACCTTTTTTTCTCTTCCTTGTTTCGCCTTATCTAATTTATGATTCATGATCTGGTTAATTTTTTTTTCTCTAATCTTACATTTCACTCTTCGGAGCGGTTGATGTGGCAAGGATCCATGTCTTTATTCATATTTTTGTGGTTCGTTCATATAAACTCATATACATACACAAATTACACACGTACAGACATATAATATGTCAATCTTCATCCATATACACAACTGACTTTTCATCAACCATATATACTTTTCATAGTAACTTCACTAGTAATAGATAGTTAAGGTTGATGAATTGTTTTATTGTTATTCACCGTATACTGTCCATTAGGAGGACACCTGAACAAAATAGGTCTGTACAATGGAAAGCTTAACTGCAGGCAATGCAACAATGGAAAGGAACCAACTTGTGATATTTTTTGCGAATGTGTGGCATTGGATCACAGGAGGCAAACAATTCACTGTGAATCTAAATCATGTCTAGAAGGGCACAAGATTGTGGCACAAGATTATGGGAATGAGGATCACGAAAAAGATGGGAGCAAAACTCAATAAGCCCACGAAGCTGCCGTGTTTTCTGGAGACTTGGGAGCAACGGACTCAGTTAGCTCCCAAATAATAGACTTTCAAAATTGGACTGATTTGATGATAAACGATAGACTACGAAAAGCAAAGAACACAAAACACTAGATTTCTACTGATTTTCTTCTTTTAAAAGATCACGTCTCAGTTGAAAATTTAAAGTTGATGTTACAAAGGAAGATTTCACAAGTTTAAGGTGATTGAAGAGATATAGGTAAGTCAAGCATTCAGGTTTGATTACAAAAATCAAATTACGATTAATAAAAAGTGGGTACTTTGCTTTATGTACCCAAGGATCTTAGATACCTCTCACCTCATTTTCTCTCTTTTTCCCAGTATCTTGCACACACGTGTTTGCTATTCTTATATTTTGCTTTCATTGCTCATTTTATTGTGATTTCGTTATACATAACTTAAATTTCATTTAATTCAAAAATAAATAATTAATTAAAAAATATAACTCGAATTGTCTGGATTTTCTAGTATGCCGTTTGACGACATAATTGGAAAACAGTTGATAATTACGCTTCACAGAGGTTAATTGAAATAAAAATAATTCATCATTGATATTGTTATCATTGTTTCCTCTATTTTTGTCAAAAAGTTTCCGGCAAATAGGTATATATATATCCGTAAGTACAAGTTTTATGAGAAACGAAAATACAATTTTTGAGTAAGAAAGTTTGGATCGGTAGTATCCAGACCTAAATAAAAAACTACTAACTCATTATTTCGAATTTATAACTCTAAATTTTGAACACCTTTCTTTAGGGCTGGAAATAGGCATGACTTTTGGTAACTAATCGTGAAAGCTACTAATCGAGTAGGTAATTGCGAAACAGTAACTGATGAATCGGTCATCTACGCCAATATGTACAAATTTGTAGCAGACCTGCCTTCTGGTCTAAAACATGCGACTTAGCTCACCGTTAGAAGTCACACCTGATGAGGAAGCAGCATCGGCCAAACACCAGAGCCCCACAAGAAAAAACAGTTTCGACAAACGGACCATCGTTAACCAAAAAATATTACGAAAAACTCGAAACCGAATTCAAAATTACGCGCGGTTTCACAGACAGGACGAAGCCTCGTGCGATCGTCTTCGACAGCCAGATCGTCACTAGCTACTTCTCCGAAAGCTTGTTCAACACTGATGGATCTGTAATCACGAGCGCCGTGTACCTTCACTCATGCGCCTTTCTGTAAGTGAACTACCACAACGGCCAATGGCAAACCTCAATGCAATGGCATAAACCAATAGGAAAAACGAAAGACGGCACATGGGAGGGTCTGGGACATGTAAGATATGTAATTAGAATTGTAAAACACAGGTAAGAAGTGTACCAAATGAACATTCTGCTGTTCTGTTAAAACGCGTGATTAGCATTCCGGAGTCGAACGTAGACAGAACTTCGGTTTTGACGTTTGCAGACTTTCGATTGCCTCTCAGGGTAGTTACTGTATGGATACATTTTTTCCATAATGCAGTGCTATGGAAAATATAGGAAGTAATACTGAATTTTGAATCCAAATCAGAACCTAATATCTTTTAAAAATTGGATTGTTTTTCCTTTTTGTTTGAAAAATCAGGTTTCAGATAGTATCTTCAGAAACAAAAATCGATGACCTATTAATCTGAAAAAAATCAAGAGTCGAAACCTAATACATTATGGCAAGAATTTATGCCTGCATATATATATATAACATGCTGTG
>NW_019291205.1:11730-26810 GCF_000500325.1 Leptinotarsa decemlineata | reverse complement strand
AAAACTGTATCAACTTTGCATCATTTTTGGCATAATTTTTTCTGGTGTTTTAAATTTTTGCGAAATAAGTTGTATTTAGAATTGCAATTGGTAATAAAAATGCGTTGGAAAGATAAGTTAGGCATAAAGCACTAACTTTGTTGAGGTTTGGCTAAATTTGAGAAATCGGCAAATGTCAAATTTTCGAAAAACTGTAAAAAAACTAAATTTATACTAGAGAGCTAAAAATTGGTATATGGGTAAAAAATAAAAAAACAATCATCTTTTCTCTTAACCAATTTTCGAAATTTCGAGCAATAACTGCTTTTCTGAACATTACTTGGAAAAAATGTCAAATTTGACAGGGAAGAAAAATCACTTGATCGGTCATATGCATGTCATTTGGCATCATTTTCAAAGCACAACCTAATGTAGATATCAAAAGTTGCTTGAAGAGATGAACAAAAGAAAAACCCATTTGTGTGATACTTTTCAATAATATGAACCTGAACGAATTGCTCCTATAGATGATTTGAGAAAAAAATCAGGCGTTGCGAATTATACAGCCGACATGTAGTCGTTTCGCCTAAAAAATTAACACTAAGTCAAAATAGGTTATTCTATGAAACAGCAGTTAACGTACTCTACTTGTCACAACAGTTCATTTGAATTTTATCATTTACCCCAATATTCCAGTCAACTCAATCAAGAACTGATCTCAGATTCTCTTTTTGTTCTTCACTTCCCAATATCTCAGGATAAGAGAAAACACCGGGAAACACTTCACAAACAAATTTGCTTTCATCTCTCATTCAATTTGAAAAGCTTTCAAGTTTTAAGTAATGTTATCCCCACTCGATTTCGGAAAAACTCATTGCTTGAAACCTCCATTTGGATTGTCTGTTATTCTTATTTTAACATCGGGTTTTTTCTTCTTCAAGTAAATCGTAATCTTGGATGAGTGACGGTGCGAAAATTGGTGAGTAATTCGATGTGCAAAAAAGTCGGCAGTGAATATCCATCTATCAGACAAATGTATGGCAAGCTGAAAATAAAGATCGACTTCAAGTCGCTGGCTTCAGATCTTTCTGGTTTTTACAAGCTAATGCGGAACTTAATGGTATTGTCATTGATATGCCAGAAATATCGAGCAGAAATTCATCAGAGCTCACACTGATAATGAAAAATACGTGAAATAATTACTGATATCAGTATTTCTTAAGTAGGGTCGAGTTGGGTATCAGCACTCATGGGGAAGAACAAGTTCCGTAGAATCTAATGTATATGTATTTTTTAAGGACAAAATACAAGCACTATAGGCGGGTTTGCTGTCTTTGTTCATCTTTCACTGCCTGAACCACTGTGCATGCTGTTTTTTGGCGATTGCATTGGCTTGAGATCCACGTAGCCCCGCTGGATATGGGAATGACAGAATCACTTGTGATTCTGTTATTCCCTAACTGAATGGCATCCCAAAGATGGCTTAATCCTAAGGTATGTGTATCCGTGCCGAGAGGATACACGACTAATTATTCTAAGGAAGGAAAAATAAACTGTGGAGTTCCACAAGGATCAGTCGTAGGTCCACTAATATTTCTTTTGTATATGAATGATCTGACATCTATTGATATTAAAGGAGAGTTCACACAATTAGTTGACGACACTACAATTTTATGGCATGATCAAAATCCCTCTGAACTTGAAACAGTAATAAATCATGATATTAGCAATATAAAAAGATGATGTGACGCAAATTTTCTCAGTTTCAGTATCTCTTAAACGAACGTAATTTGATTCAAATGTTCCATCAGCAATTTACAAATCGACAACATCTTTGTTGAGAATAAAGCATCAACCAAATTTCTGGGACTATCCATTGACACTGATTTGAAATTTGAAGACCATATCAAGAGTCCCAGTATCAATCAGTATATCACTCAACACTGAAATGAGCTTATGTTCAGAAGATCCCAATGGAGACCTTACGGTGACTGTGTAAATTTCTGGATTGGTTGTTAGATATAGATCCAGAAGACTAGCATATTCTCTACCACGGTCACGAATCCTGGTTGGCTCATTTATAATCTGAGTAAATCCGCTGCTTATTGCCATATTCTCTTTTAGCTATTAAAATATATTGTAACTGACTCAGGATGAATGAGAAATGGATTTATATGAAAAACAGGTGAACTTCGAGTAAACATTTTGCGGTAAATAAATTTTTGTTTGAAGAAGCAAAAGAACGTGTATCTTTGTGATGAATATTCATTTCAAGCCGATCAATTGATGAAAACATTGAGGGCTATGCCACAGAGTTTCACAGCGATAAAACGCTTCTTCTCAACAGCGATAGATTTGACAGCAATGAAATCAATATGTAGGTGTTATAATTCATTACCCATACCTAATCAAATTGCACCCACAGAATCAATTAGGTTAGGTTAGGTTAAGTCCAAAGTGTATCACATACACGGATCAAATACCCGGAAAAACCAGTTTGGCTCTGCCGAACTCTAAAAACCTGATTCGATCCCAAGAGGGGCAGGCATAAAGTATATGCTCTGCTGTTTGATCATTTTCCAATCAGAGGCAACACACACTGTGTTCCGACAGTCCGAGTCTATGCATATAATGATTCAAATAACAGTGACCTGTAAGAAGACATGTTAACATCGTAGTTCATCCCTACTGTAGTCCAACAACTGTTTGGTATCAAGCTTCGAAGGGTGAATAAACGCCTTGGAGTGAGTCAATACTGAAAGATTCTGCCAGAAGTCCATAAATCTTCTCGCCATCCAGGTGTACATCCTTTGTTTGGCAAAGCCTAAAGCGATGCCAGTGACAGGTTCTGCTCCGATGAAACTGCTTGCAGCTCCCTTTTTTGCAAGGGAGCCAGCAGTTTCATTACCTTCCAGGCCAGTATGGCCAGAATCCAGATCAGAAACAAACTGTTAAGTATTCCTATCAAGGAGAGTCGTTTCAGGTAGTTGATTACCAATTCAGACGTTGCTCGGTAGGAGCCAAGAGCTTCCAACGTCGCTTGACTGTCAGATAATATTTTTATTGACTTGTGTATAAGGTTCGATTCTCCCAATACCTCTGCACACAATTCAATAGCGTAAGTTTCCGCTTGAAAAACAGTCGCATAGGTTCCTAGGCTGGTTGATATATCTGTCCTGGGTCTGCGATTGAAAACACCTGCACCAGAACCGAAAGGTGTTTTTGATCCATCTGTGAACCAACTACTATCTGCTTTTAATATGTCCCTCTCCCGGAGGATCCAGTCCTCTCTACTCGGGAACAGTACTTCATAAGGCAGTTCGTAGTTAACAGTTGAAGGCATGAAGTCAGAGGTCATTTCCAGAATGCTGTGACTTCCAGTGTCAACCAACAGTCTGTTGCACTCTGCATCGAATTGATTTGTGCAATTGGCAATGTGCACAAGTCTGTATATAGTCCGTCTAGCCTCTCTCTCCAGAAAAATGTGGAGAAGAGGTAGATCCAGAAGGATCTCCATGGCCGCTGACGGTGTGGTACTGATGGCACCACTGATGGCCAGACAAGCCTGTTTCTGTAATCCAGAGAGCTTCGCTTGGGCCGTTTTCTATAAAGCCTTCGGCCACCAAGCAATTGCACCATAAGTGATCATTGGTCTGACAATCATCACATAAATCCAATGGATGTGTTTGGAACCTAAACCCCAAGTTTTATCACAAAGCCTTGAACATGTCCATAGGGACAGTCTGACTAGAATCAATTATTCAAATATGATTGTGGCCATGACCATAAGATCAACCAGCATGATGAAATAACGGGTCCGAAGTATTGCTAACTAACAAAATATGGGAATTTATCGATACGAATGTGGGTTTTGTGGTATCACTGCCGATAAATAGAATTTATTGACAGTCGCCAATAGGGATTCATCCTGTTTTGCCAATAGGTATGAAGTTTTGAACAAGAACCACAAGTCCATTCTTATGCTCCTGATCTATCCGACACTAAAATTTTGTCATTATTGTTTCCAATAAATCCGCCTCAATTATTATTCGTTAGGAGAACTCCTATTGGCGAATGCCAAAACCCCAAACTTGTATCAGTAAATTCCAAATTGTTAGCTACTTGCCGGTATAGTGTATTCTCACTACATATTAAAACTATTTCTATTCTTTAGAATGAAGTTAAACTTCATTGAAACTTTTCGAAAAAAAAGTTTCCCATAGGGTGCGCACTTTAATGGTGACACTGTATATCGATTTTCATCAAGTATAGGCCAATTTCATCACATAATCACTTGTTAACTCGCGTCAAGGAGCCAGTATTTCGTTCTGTTGGGGCAAATTTATTTCAAATAGGAACATTCATCAACAATGAAAAAAATTTCAAATTTAAATTGCCACAACATCCACTTATTCCTTAGGTAACAATTTCATTGTTGATTCGCAATTTTCGAAGCCGAATGAATGTTTTTCGTGTCCTTTCCTCCCCGATTCATATTAAAATCTGCAAGCAGAAGCAAACCAATCCGACATGCAAAAACCATCTGGATGGAAAATGTATTTCGTAATCATAAGGCATACGACTGGCAAGAACCAACTGTAAAATAGGAGACGACATAACCCACTGTAAAAGACGTAACGCATGTTGACATATTATCCGGACTTCCTCTAGGGACACCAAGAGGAATCATGCTTTTCATAATAACATTCACGTACTGGGGCTTTCCAGGAAAATATCTTTTTGATGAACTACGTCAGGCGTCGGGTAGAGGATAAGTGGTCAATATAGGAGTTTTAAGTAACTTGTCTATATTTATGAACACCCACACTGATCCGTTACTTGATCAAAATTATTAACAGTATACTGATAATTGTATCAACAAAAAGGCCTCGTGATGGATAATCCTCTAAGACCCCTCCTCGCTGAAATTTGCATGGACAACTTCGAAAAACTATACAACAGCATGCAATTCTTCAAAATTTTATTCACGGGTTGTGATATGTTGACAATGTTATAGTCTGCTCGGCAGGAACACACTGACAATGAATTCAATACAATTTTTCATACATCAACATCAACATCAATACATCAACTCTATTATGTCGATGACACCACAATCATTACCCAACACAATGACATATCTAGTCTCATCATGCACTTTTTGGAACCTTTGGTGTAGTAATGAATATTACAGGAGTTTTTTTCCAACACCAAATCGTTATTTTCAACACCTCGGCACGTGTTTCGATCACCAAGTAATTATCTTCAACCCCAAGTTAAATACTCTCCGTGAGCAAAAAAATAGCAAAACATTCTCCTGACCGCTCTGGATTGAATGATTTCCTACAGTCCATCTCGTCTTGTGTTTGTAAATCTATTGCTGGAAAAATCCTCACTTGTTTACTTTGTAGTGAATGTTCAAGAGGTAGCGAAAACTAATGTGAATTTCTGGAACTTCATTTAGCTTTTCCTAATATGACTAATAACCAGTCCGTGCAAAGCTTATTGTTAAATCATCTGAAAATGGAATTTTTAACAGGTGATGCTCGACTGTATTGCCAAACATGCGCCAAACTAACTGACTGTTATAAGGAAACAAGTATATCTGAGGCACCAGTCAATCTAATAATAACACTGATGATCTTCATACAAGACTCAACCTCTGACGGAAGTAAGAAACTCTTTGGAAGGTTAGAAATTGATGAACATTTCAATTTGGCAGACCACTATTATAATATTCATGCAGTCATTGTTCACTTTGGTTCTGGCGTTGAATTTGGTCATTCGTCTTGGTCAAAGACGAAACGAACTGATTTAAGTTTGACGATAGTCGTGTCACGAAGTGTTCTGGCGATGCATTGAATCTATTGGAGCCTCTGGAGACACCCTACATTTTGTTTTATAAGAGAGAGGACATTGGCAAAGCAAGATCTTCAGATGATGTGGTGCTGCAGGTAGAACTGTTTCAATCAGTTCATTACAATGACTCTTCCAGTTCAGACAATTATTTATCTAGCGTGAGTGCCAAAAATTTACATTAATCGGATAAAGAAAGTGTGTTTTCATTCTCATTGATTTTTATTTCTAGATTTGAACAGATTTTTTGCTTGTAATGAAACCGTACTAATAAAGTTTTTCGAGAGTTGAAATGAAGTGAGTTGGCGGCACACCATGAAATAATAGCGGTCCCAACACTGATCCTTGAGGTACTCCAGTGGTCAGAACTTGAGTATTTGAAAATTATTTATAATGACTATTTTCAGATCTATGATTCACCGAAACAAATTAACTCCTGTTTCTGGTGAAAGACCCAGTTAAGGGCATTTCCTCTTATTCCATATGAATATAATTTCAACACTATATTAGGTGTCGACTACACCATATTAGGTGTAGTCGACGCAGTGGAATGCCCTGCTGAGATCACAAAATATTCCAGCAGGTTATTCACCAGCCTCGATGTAGTCCAAGATTTTTGAGTGAAAAGCCGTCACAGCAGTAATAGTGGACATATTGGATCGAAAATTATGTTGAATCGGGGAGATAATGTTATGCCTATCAATGAAATGTGGTATACGATGTCGACGAATCACTATTAGAAAAGTGGCACCTGCTGACTCGTCATTGCTTGTTCGTAATTTTTTGGCCAAGAACAACACTTCAATCATACCTCAGCCACCGTATTCACCAGATTTGGCCCACTGCGACTTTTTCCTGTTCCCGAAATTGAAGGGACCCATGGAAAGACAGCGTTTTGCGACGATTGAGAAGATACAAACCGAATCACTGAGAAAGCTGGACATACCAAAAAGTGCTTCACAGAACTCCTTCGAGGATTTGAAAAAACGCTGGCACACGTGTATTATATCTGAGGCGAACTACTTTGAAGAAGACAAAATAGAAATTGATGAATAAATTAATAATTTTTGAGAAAAATGAAATATCACTTTATTGAAAGCTTTTATTTAACTTGACTTGTATGTATGTTAACAAATTTTGCAAGTTTAATTTGACCCACTTCCCGATATCCGATTGACCTGAAATTTTGCATGCTGGTCCAGAATCGATGACAATGCAATGTTAATCATAAACGTGACCTGATCTTGCTGCCAGGGTCGGCTCCGTACGAGAGATCTCCTCACTGGTAAATAGCAGGGATACGAAATTTTGTATACGCATTCGTTTATGATAGGCAGTTGGTAGGCCCACCATGAAATAGATATCATATCCAGGGTTGGCTTCGATAAAAAAATATATTTCCAGAAAAAAAAAACAAATCAAGTTTTTACCTTTAAATACCAACTTCTCGACTCTAGAAAGAAGACAATAAATGGTGTAGTAGGTTGTAAGAACCCATAGATAGAAGAATTAGACTGTTAGAAATTAACTGGGACTCGGCCATGTAATAGTGACGCCATCAATGAAATGAATAGAAATATAACAAGCTAATTCTTCTATAAGGTATGCCGGAGGAGTAGGTACCTACCTACTTTTATAGAATATAGTTTATCCTAATAATAGTTTTTTCCGTTCCTTAAGTTTTTCTGTTGAAGGACTCTCTATAAATGAATGTGGTTATTGTGATTTAAAATTTTATTTTGATCTTTTTAGGGCACTTAAATAAAAGCTGGTTTTAAAAGTTTTTTTTTTCATTATTTTATTTTTATAACAGAGCTCTTATTCCTGGAATGTAAACGCTGTTTCTGATCACGACCGTATTGTATTATTTAGGTCATCCTGTATGAGACCTCTGACCTCATCTAATAATAAGTTTCAACGGTCGGCATCAAACCATGAGGAAGTCATTGTTCATTTTTGAATTTGTACACCAAACATGCATGAAGTAACAAATATTCAGTTCTATTCAGATTGAATTTCATTCACTCGGAATATTCTTGCCGGCCGGACGTGATTTCGAAGCAAACATTTGTTTGGTTTCATCATCAATTCAGAATAACGAAGAACGCGAAACCCTCGATCCCATATATATTATGAATTGCTTTAATTGCAAGACCGCAACTCATCACATGCGATTGTTGATCGGAAATATCGGGTTTTCGCATATTGACATGACTAAAAAGCACATCCAAAGCTGCAGTGCTTTGTTCCAAGCTACTCCACGTGTTGCTTGTTCTTATTTTGCGGTTTACCCAGTAGCTACTGGGATTCCTAATTAATTTAATGAATCCAAAACATTTTTCTTATCTGTTTGTCAGCTCGTTTGTGCGCATTAAAAACAGCACAACCGATTCATCACCTCTTTCATTATTGTATTTCATGGTAAACTTCACTAAAAACTTAGTTCTCAATTCAGTTCAATCGGTTCATAAATAAAAAAGTTATATCAATTTGAAAAATCACGAATACTATAGAAATACTAACCATGATAATGACTAGAATTTTCGTATTATAGAATGACAATTCTCCAATCATTATAATGGGTTATTTTACTGATTTCCATCATGTAATGAGTCAGTGTAATAAAAATACTGTTCAGTTGACTTGGCTGAGACTTTGGTTGACTATTCTGTACATACCTACCTAAGATTAGCGATTTTTTAATTTTTTCATGTTGGTACACTAGTCCCGAACATATGTTAACAGGTTGGTTACCTAGTTCACAGGCAGATGGCGTGATGACAAACATGTTGTTTGTCGTTCGCTTCAGCTTCAGTTTAAGGAATGATACTCTGAAGGAATTCAATTTTCAATTATCGGAAATCATCGACTTTATGTTGATGATAGACACTACCTTGCACTGACGAGTGGCCAAACAGCCCGAAACCGGTCGGCAAATATGTTCCATTAATTGGAAGTCGATTGCGGCAGTTGTATCGCCAACAACATATGCAGAAATAACTTCAGTGGAGAATCCTGCACTGACACCTGTCGAATATAATCCAACGCCCTTCGTGGTTTTAGCCAGGGGAGTACATTCGTATTGTTGCGCAAAAGCAAAGAATAGACCTTGTAACGTGACAATTTCTGTCGATCGTACAAATCGTGGGGCACCTGCCCCACCAGTTTTATAGGAATCAACCGTTTCATAGATATCAGAAATATATTCACTAATCTTATCGTAGTGGTAATTTCTGAAATTAAGCACAAATTTTAACTACAAATTAGGGATTGTAGGGTTAAGGCTTGTTTACACGCCCAAACTAAGGGACTTCTTTCAGTGATAACCACCCAAGTCAACTTGCCAAGTTCGGTGTCACACCAATAGGTGGTTCCACTTATGTTTCGCTTGCGTTTACGCAGCTATTATTATCAAGTACTTTCTTGGTTTTTCTCATTTTGTCTTCAATCGAGGACCGCCTGCCCGGTACTGACGATGCCCAACAGGCTGAAACAGCTCTCTACTGGTGGCTCTTAAATTGAAATCAATATGGGAATGATCAAAAAGTACTTATCTATTTATTTTTTGATTTTCATGAAATTATTTTCCAGCAGATTGACTGCATTAACCTTTCTAGGTTTCATATCACTTCTAGAAACATGTGGATTCGTTTTCCGATGGCATTTCATTAGTAATGAAGCTATTGAGGGGAATCAAAACCAGAAATGAAAGATATTTTCAATCCTTTGATATTCATCCCTTTCCTTTTGGGGTTCAATTCAGTCCCGGAAGCGAATTTGAATTTGTCTCTCATCTTTTCAACAACTTGTCTATGTCAGCTTTCAATAAGAGTATTCATATCCACGAATTCATGAAGTTCGGCGATTTATGAAAAGCAGAAATGGGAAAATCTGGATAGACAAGCCCAATAAGATCAACTTATATGTTCAATCCAGTGGCTTTATGAAATCAAACGGCGGCTTCTTGTGCAGGAACTGATTTAAAAAAGTCAAAGTTCGGAATTACTCAGCCACAGATGTGACCACTCTCACCCCTAACTTCGGAAGACAACGAATCGAACGTTGTATGACACGTTTAGATCGTTTGTATCGTTTTGCTCGTGCTATTGCGGCTGGAAGTGTGCGGCTCGGAAGCAATATTGTAATTGTTATCTTGCTCCTTCCTTTGTTTGCTGATAAACTTTGGGAAGTAGGCTCTTGCCAGTTTCATTTCACTTCGACAGTTCTGAAAATATCGAATTATAGTAGATATCATAGTTAACGTTCATTAATTTCTTTTTCAATAACTATTCGAGTATTCAAGTAACAATTTTTTGTCAGATTCTGCAACACGTGTTTCACTACACAATACCTTCTTCAGGTGTGTTGAATCAATACATAATTATAAAGTTGAATATCTGTCAGTGTATAACGATGAGATTGGAACCTTTGGTGTGAAAGTTGAATAACTTTTTTCGAGATCAATTGCCCTAACACCAAACTGATATGTTTGCACTCGACGCGCGTTTCGCCAACAAAGTTAGCATCCTCAGGAGAAGAAAATTGATACCTAGTCGGCAGGAGTTAGGCAGAGCCGTACTATCACCATCTGACCTAAAAGACCACTCAGTAACTAATCGGCTTCGTTAAGAAGCTGGGTTTATTTGGCCGAGTGTGAATAGGTGTGAGCCACAATAAACCCTTGCGGGTTGCGGTGGAGGGTCGAATAGACCCACTTACTTTAGGCCTAACCTAACCTACTGTATGGTGGTCAGCGGCTGGTGTGTTTCACTGTAACTTTCTCCAACTGGACCAAACAATCACAATAGAGTCCTAGTGTGGAGAAATTGACGGAATGTAGCGAAGATTGCGTCTGCAGAAGCCGGCACTAGTCAACAAAAGAGGTCCAACTCTGCTCCATGACAACGTCCTTCTGTACGTTCCAGTAATCAACGCCCGAATATTGAAAGAATTGGGAGTCAAAGTTCTGCCTCGCACACCATACTTACCAGACCTCTCGCCAATCGAATACCATCTTTTCAAGCACTTTGATAACTTTCTTAGTGGTAGAACCTTCGTCAGTCAAGACCAAGCAAAAACGGTCTTCATTGACTTTATCAAATCCCGAAACCTAAATTTTTATGCTGACGGTATCGACTTGTGTTACGATGGCGAAAGTGGATTGAATCAAATGGCGTTCTTTTCGATTGAATTAAATGGGTATTTACTGAGATATTATAGTTTGAAGTAGACTCAAAGAAACGGACACAACTTTCGAAACAACTTGATAATTGTGAATATTATTATTTTTTTGAGTGAATTTCATCCAAGCTCATTATTAATAGTCACTAGGTGGGGTATTCGACTTCGCTCATGGAGTTGATAGGAGATTGTGTGCTTGTTGATATAAAAGGATAAATTTGAAACTAGAAGTTGTCAATATCGATGTTGATCTGAGCTGTTAAAATTTTCCACTTTACTTTTTAATATTTTTAACAGTATCAAGTTTTTCTTTATGTTTTATAGACTGCCAGGAGGAATAACAGTCCCGTCTCTCCAGGAAACTTTTCTACGCCGACATCTTGTCGCCTAAATGACACGAAATAATTCAATTTTTAATTCTGGGAACAGTTGGAGCGTCGGTGAACTTTCCTTTTTAATAAAAAGGTTTACTTCACCTTTCACGCCCTCTCCTCAGGACGTCGGACTTGTGGTGATCTAATTAGAGTGTCAAACTTAACTGAATGATGCTTCCTCACAAGTTCAAAGGGGGTAGTTCTTGGAAGAGTGACTACTTTTCTTATTATAAACTGCAAACTACTATTACAAAAACGATTGACCTAGAGTTACTGTTACAGTTCAGTATCAAAAAAGCTTTTTTTATGGCAACATGGCGACATGTCGACAAGTGGAGACGGGCTTTGTGATACTCTTCGCACTGAACTGTGTAAAAAATGTAAAAAAAAATGTAGTAAATGGCATAAGTTGTATGTACTGTTATAATTCTTTTCATAATAGCTGTGCAAGAAGCTGTAATGGTGTCAAGTTTGTGAACGACAAATCAATTACGTGTTGTGATATGGAACCTCCTTCTGATCGATTGTTTTACGATGCCGTGGAGAATCTAGCTGGTGCTGATAAAATGATCGATATAAATATCTTCAAGTATGTATTGAAACAAAAAGATGCAATCATAAAAGAATTGTATGACAAAATTAATTTAATGAATGAACAAATCGCTCTACTAAAACAAGTAGATGTAAAAAACACAACTAATCAACAGTCACAGATCACCACAAGAAACAGGGATTCCTGTACTGCAAAGGGCAAAAAAATATCGACGGTAAAATGCTTAAATGTAGATGAATCGGCTGTTGCCGGCTCTTCAAAAATACCTGCTATTACAGAACAAAATGTTGCTTCCGCAGTTTTAATAGCAAACACTGTTCAAAAATGTAGTGGAGTTTATAATTTCAGTTCGAGTGGGCTTTTAGATTTTGTTCCTGGAGAATGAGATTGGCGTGCATTTTTGTGGATTGTGAAACAAATCATTATCATCACAGAATGTTTTGAGCCGCTTCAAATCCTCCTGAATTTATCCGCTGTCATATAAATCCTTTACTGTATGTACCGCTCTTGGTGGAATCAAATGTTCCAAGTCACTTGAACACTTTCCGTGAAAGTATTTATGAAACAGAGACAAATTTCCAACCTTTCTTCGATGTTCCAGCCTATCAAGGTTGGATGTGATGTTCGCGTCTCCAATCAGGCGGATGGCTCTTTTCTGGATGGAATCCAGCAACTTCAGGGTATGTTTGGGGACATAGCTGCATACATGAGAACAATACTCCAAACAAGGTCTGATCTGAGCTTTATGAAGCATTGAAAGTTGCTGAAGTGTGTATAGTCTGGTCCGGAATAGTGTTCCAAGCTTCTGAAAATCAGCCTTTGCAATTCCAGCAACATGATTGTGCCGAAACATATTGATGTCCGTTTTAACCTCCAACAAACTTACCGAATCAGAAAGAAGGGTTTTTGTGGCATTGAATTAAACCTTATTACTTTAATCTCAATTCGAAATAACTTCTAGATCCTCATTAAGATAAGATAAGATATTAAATTATACAACCTCCTGTTGCCGGTGAAGATGTGCCTCCGTAGCCGATATCCTGGAATCCAAATGGAATGACAAGACAAGCGTGCTATCGCCAGCAAAGCAATATATTGAATTATTGGTTTTTTTCAATAAGTCGTTCATATACCATAAAGAGAGGGTTGGAGACAATATGTATCCCTGGGGAACACCAGCGTTGATGGCGGACATTCTTTCAGGAAGCTGAAGCAAACCCTCATGCCACACACGGTCCAAAGCCTTAGAAATTTCAAGCGCAACAGCTCTTGATTCTCCATGTTTCTCGACTGCGTTATTCCAAATATGGGTGACATACGATAGAAAGCCACCTGTTGATCTTTGTTTCCGAAAGCCATATTGATGATCGTTCAAGATGTTGGAGCCTTTCAAATATTTCAAATATGGTGGTTTGCGGCTTTCTCCATAATAATAACAAATAACTACAGACCAGTCGCGAAGCGACTGCGCACTTTTTAAGTACGATGACGGGCACTTCATCAGGGCCAGACGCCTTGTTGATATTGAGTTATCTTCTTCCCTATAAAGCTTGAGATCATCTGCAAACATTGAGTAATAGCTGTGGTGTATGACATACGATACATTGTTTACAAAAAGAATGAAGGGTATTGGGCCTATATGCGATCCTTGAGGAACACTAGACGTTACAGAAAATTTGGATGATATGGAACCAGCATACTGAATTCTTTCCCCCAAATAGGTCTTGATCCATTTTGGCATGTTTCTATTGATGCCTTATGATGAGAAGTTAGCCATGAGGAGATCATGATTTACCCTGTCGAAGACTTTGGAGAAATCAGAATGAATAGAGTCAACCTGGTGTTTTCCTATAGGTTATTGAAAAGAAAAGGTAAAAAATTCGTAATGGTAGATCTACCAGATATAAAACCACGTTGGTGTTTAATTATTATGTTTTCCGTATCGAATGTGAGTTTTTTAATTATAAAACATCTCCAAATTTGTGGATTGGAGAAAACTTTGCCTCCAGTATTCCGGAAAGGTTTCCATTGAGATAGAAAGATTGAATATTGTTTGTAATGGTTTTGCTAGAACGAATATGCAGTTTTTTCAAAATTGGAAAGGAATTCCGTCAAGACCAGCTTCCTTCTTTTCGTTGGAAGATTCCCATATTTTTTGTACAAAGATGAAGAAGTAGAAAACCATTCGCAACATCAATGATTATCAGATCGATAAGTTTGAGAATGAAATAATAAACTATATCGGTCCCTCATTCCAGAATCTCTCTGTATCGGTTTCGAAATTATTCTGATTACATAATGAAGTCTGAAATCTCCGGGGGTTAACACTTCTATCTCGTATACTCGTTTGTCGGCTTCGAGCAACTCATCTGGATAGTCTTTGATATGCAAGCAACGCATTCACCATCATCTGACCATCATTATTAGTATCTGGAACGCTCACCCTATTTCCTGGCAGCCCGCAGAAGATGCTTCCGGAATATCAACCATCACATTCTAATTAAAAACCATAATTCAGTGGTGCCCGAAAAAAGTTTCTTTCGCTAATTATTCCCTGAGGAAGACAGATTTGCTCGTCTGACATAAACTCAATTGAACATTAGAGCTCCTCGGGCACAGGGAATTTGAGAAAACATCAACAATGCGATTACGTTTTCGGAAATTTGCATTTCTATACCGGTATACTTTGAATGAGGCGCCTCACGTAGAGTTTGGTTGCATGATGTGCTACGTTAAAGAATATTGGCCCAGGAGGCTACGAGCACAGTGTATTTTTCTCGATCAATCATCAGATTACCTCGAATAATTGATTGAAAATATCAATACATATTACGGATTTTAGTTCCCCGCCGTGCATGTCTGAACAATAAACTCAAAAATTGCACAACAGAATTCATACGGGTTTCACCAATGAACGGAGTGACTCAAGAAGAAGGTTTATGTTAGTTATTCATAATATACCGTGAGTCACTACTCACGGTAGTGACAAGGCTTCTCACAACGAGAGGGTATAGTTCAAGTAAACAATATAGTGCAACCTACCTTCCAACAGATCTTCTTCCAATAAAATAGTTAAGGGGCTAACTAATTTTGTTATTCAATAATCATTTCTGATATATAAGATCACTTTCCATAAG
>NW_019291205.1:0-11586 GCF_000500325.1 Leptinotarsa decemlineata | reverse complement strand
CAGGAATCTTCACAGAAAATTTCCTGCATATGCAATTGGCAATACAACTGAAAGAGTCGACTTTCAATTTTGGAACGGGCACACTTGCAGACCGGTTTCGGGCTCAATAGACACTCATCAGTGCAAGATAATGGCCATCATCGACTGACTAATAAGAAAGTTTTTCTTCCTTATTTCTTCCTTATTCAGAGGAATTGGGAAAATTTCGGATATGAAGTCGTTTAGTATCTCGTCCACTAGATGGAGTGACATTTTGTTGTTCGCTCCAACTTAGGAAGAGGAATGAAATACTCTGCTTTAAATCACTTCTTTATATATATATTTTGAATGATGCAACTAATTTTCCTTTATTTTCAGTATTTTAATATTAAATTTCACAAAAAGGATTTGAAGCTTTATATCTCCTATTAATTATCTGCGAGCACTTTCGACAGTTGGTAGTACTATCATCTTCTAGATGATCAAGAGTTTTCAAAAAATTAATAGATAAGTACTTCTTGATCATTCCCATATTGATTTCAATTTAAGAGCCACCGGTATACGGCTGTTTCAGCCTATTGGGCATCGTCAGTACCGGGCAGGCGGTCCTCGATTGAAGACAAAATGAGAAAAACCAAGAAAGTACTTGATGAAAATAGCTGCGTGAACGCAAGCGAAACATAAGTGGAACCACCTATTGGTGTGACAGTCAAGTCAACTTGCCAAGTTTTTATGTCAGTGATGCTTCATAAAGCTCAGATCAGACCTTCTTTAGAGTATCGTTCCCATGTACGGAGCTCCACCCCCAGGCATATCCTGAAACTGGTGGATCCTATTCAGAAAAGAGCCATCCGCCTGATTGGAAACGCGAATATCACTGCAACCTTGATAGCCTGGAACATCGTAGAAAGGTTGGAGATGTGTCTCTCTTCTATAGATACTTTCGCGGTAGATGTTCAAGTGACTTGGCACATTTGATTCCACCAAGAGCGGTATATATCAGAAATAGGCGACCAACTGTAGCTTCTCATCGTTTTGTACACTTTGAGCTTAACTGTTCAAGAACTCTTTCATTTGGAGAATCGCTTTCATGTGGAACAATCTCCCTGATAACGTTTTTCCAAATGAATTTGATCTCCAGCAATTCAAATCCAATGTGAATTGCTACTTTTGTACAGGCACCGCTCTTAGAGCGCCCCAAGGATTTTCCTGGAGTTCCTATATTTTGTCTTCCAAAAAACCCTGTTGATGTTCCTCCTCAGTTAATTAATGAATAAGATCAACTTACTCAAGGAGAGTGCACTCTATTATCTATGAAGTTATTTCTACGAGTATTATATTGTTTCTTCAATGTTCACAAGGTATAAGTAGTTGGTGCGGAAATTTTCTCTTCAATTTCCTGGATGAAAGTCGCACATCTTTCGGAAATCTAAAGGCCGGAGAGAAATAGATCGATTAGTATGATCGGAATCGTCGGCCTCGACCACACGTGAGAAGACATGGGACATTTCAATTTCCTGTGTCCCCAATCAGAGCATGCAGTTGAACGCTTGTCCTTAAAAATTTAGTATACGCGAAAATGGCCATACAAAAAGTCTATGTTGGACCGGATTCAGCCAATCAAGAAGATTGATTAGAACTGTCATGACTTCACATCATTCACTTCAAATACAATTACTATTTTTGACTGAAGTTTAGGATTCAACATTCCCAGGAACTTTATTGGAAAGTGTTCGACAATGTTTCCATGATTACTCCTAATGGGATTATTAGGATTTTTCACGCGAGATGAGGGACTGCCAATGGAATCACCACTTTCACCAGTTATAGCCAACATATATATGAAGTGGTTTGAAACTCTGGTCATTGAAGAAGCCCACAAGGAGCCCCAAGTCTGGTTGAGATACGTGGACGACACCTTCATAATATGGAACCATGGGAACACAGAATTAGACACCTTTCTGAAGCACATCAACAGTGTAAGACCTTCCTTCACCTTAACAATGGAAAAGGAAGTCCACAACGAATTGCCATTCTTAGACGTATTGGTGAAGAGGACTCTGGCGGATCATGCTTTCGGGTACGAGCTAGTCGTCATCAAGAAAGATCTTCAGCGGAGTTGGTACTCCAGAGAGATGGTGGAACAGACTTTGGCTAGAAGACAGCAACAGTCTCACAAGGAAGAGAAGCCGTCACAACCAGTACTTGTTTTTCCCTACGTCAGAGGATTGCCGGAAAGAATAAGAAGAATTGGGTTTATTACAACATCAGAACCTACTCCAGAAACACCAACCGTAGCAGCATCATGAAAACCAGGCCACCAAACACATACTGCGATCGCAAGAATTGAATTTGCGGGATACCCTGTGAATGCGGTATATCCTATATCAGTGAAATTGAGAGGCCATTGCTGATCACAATAAAAACACACAGCGAGGAGAAACCAGCAAATCGGGAATAGTAGATTATATATGTACTCATCACCATATTATCAAGGGGTGTCAAGCTGAAGTCATCCACAAGAAGGAACACTGGTTCAAGAGGAAGCTCAAAGACGCTGCATATATGTTATATGCATATGAAAACCTGTAATCGATCGTAAAACGGTCAACTTTCGCTGAGCCGGTGAAGCGTAGAAAGAGAAGAAGGGGTAGGCGAAAGCACTCGAATGACCTATAAATAGTCATCTCTCGGAGAAATAGTCCAGTCACCCAAAAACGATTGTGGAATCTAAAAATCGAAACGGCGTGAAGTAACTTGGTTTGAAAAATTTTATTTTTCAACTCTGTAGTCATTTTCATTTTGTATTTTGATTATTTTATTCGTTTGAATATATTTCCATTTCGCGTGTTATTGCTTAATATAATTGATATTTTGGCTATTCAATATAAGTGTCTATTGGTATTGTCGAGTGATGTTATTACATATGTTGTTGTTATTAAAAGACTTTACCATTAGTAGTATATAACGAGATGAGCATAAACAAAATTTTGGTCAAATTCTGGAAAACCATCAAGGCATAATACACAAGATCATCGCCTAGTTATAACTATTGATTTAGACGATATTGGATTGGGAGAAGAGGCTGAATGAGATGACTTTTATGGTTTCCAGATTTGAAACCCCCTGATTTCTTTTCGTGGGGATACCCAAAATGTGAAATCAATGAAACTCAATCAGCGCAGATTTGCGTCAAAGAATCGTCAACAAAGTCCTGAGGAATCACAGAGGAAGAAATGTGAGAATGTTGAGCAAATCCAAGTATGTGGCAGACCTCCAGATCTTACGAGATACTCTCGAAGAACATCCAAGTCTCAATGAATAAAGTGAAACCAAATGCCAAGAAGTACACAAACCAGGAGGAGAAACTATAGAACATACCCAAGTATCCCCCAGACTCTATAAGATACTATCTGAAAGACTGAAGGAACAGATACCGGGGAGTACACAAAAACAGGAAGAGATACTATAAGAGAGCATCTTCAGGTGCACTTCCCTGGGTCATAAATTGCAACCTCAACAGCGGAATCCTGGGCAAACTCAGAACCAAGGACCACTAATTGCACGGAACCTTTCAAAAACAAACATTTCTTGCTCCTTATGAAGTATGTTATAACTACCTGAAGTCAAGTCAAGTCAAAAACGTTTATTCAGTTGTGGGTTAGTATGTATTTGGGTTATATTGGGGGTAGAAGGGGGGGGCCTGCTGTAGGCTTATGCCTCTTCAGGGTTGGGTTTAGTGTTTTAACTATTGGTTATCTTGTATCAGAGTCTGGGTTTTTCCATTAAGGTAGTCCGGATCCGTTGCAGTAGTCGATTTTTCCTTTAGGTTCAGGGGTGAACCTAAAGGGTGATCATTAGACCTAGTAGAGTGATGATGAATATTTGTATTGAGCCTTATAGAACTCTGTAGATATAGTGTTGTCATATCATCAATTATCTTGAATATTACTGGAGTTTTTCACAAACACCAAATCGTTATTTTCAACACCTCGACACGTGTTTCGATCACCAAGTGATCATCTTCAAAGAGGAAGATTAAAACTAGAAACTAATGCGAGCTAACCCTATTTATGCTATTATTGTAAAATTAATTTAGGTTGGTATACCTGTATGGTTGGTACGCCTGGATGGTTTACCTGTATGGGTTACCTATATAGCATAAATAGGGTTAGCACGCATTAGTTTCTAGTTTTAATCTTCCTCTTTGAAGATGATCACTTGGTGATCGAAACACATGTCGAGGTGTTAAAAATAATGATTCGGTGTTGGGAAAAAACTCCAGAAATATGCATTACTACACCAAAGGTTCCAAACAGTGCATCATAGAAATCAATTATCTTGTATTTTTTCTGATTGATTCGGCCGTTACTTGATGAAGATCCTTTGTAATTTCATAAACATAAAGCTTCAACATAATTTGGACAAACAACAGAGGAAGTTGCTTCATTTTTAAAAAAACAAGATATTAAAAATTGCATATGGAACAGGTAATCCGTTGGGAAAGTTAGTTGAAAATAATAAAGACAAAACATTCAAATTTGAGAAATCATGAGTATATAAATCAAAGGGTGGAACGTGTCCTAAGGTATATATTGGTCAAACTGGCAGAAAGTTTAGGAATCGTATTACTTATACATATGATCATCATATGTATAAGTGACTATCGAAGCTAAGACATTTGTCTAATTGATCCTTTGTGGTTGTTACTTGTTCAATTCTCTCATTTTTCAATATATTTCAGTTCGTAATTATCATGGGTCAAGTATAATTACAACGGATAGTTTTAGCTTTTTTTCTTCAATACCTGAACTTTCTTTTCTTTGCATCTATACAGCAAAGTATATGCAAATTTCAATTTGCATTCTGCATTGCAATTTGTACAACGTATTGTTGCTGCATACATTCAAACTTGAATTAAATTAAAAATTGAGTTCCCTCACACTTTGACGAAGTTTGAAGTCTCCTTCAAACCTGTTACTAAGATTTTCATGAATCACCGACGTCGAATGGACATTCAAATCATACGAAGCTCAAATAGTTACCAACAGTTACCAACCGCTTTTTCCCGAAATGTCACTAGTATATTCTTTAAACGAAAGGATATCACCAGAAAACGAATCCATTGTTGAATCAAGTTTTTTATATAAAAAATAAAGGTTATCAATGTGAAAAGTATCAAAGAAGGTGAATTGAGATGTGAAGGTGATGCGCCAATTTTTCAAAGCCTAACTGAGACGTTTCACAATAAATAGTATATATAGCCACAAAACAAACATAGTATTTCAAGAATCATCATCAGCACACTGCATAGGTCCATCAGTATCTGGTCCGTCTCTGAACCGAGAAAAGTTTCAGATTTGATTTTTCTCAGGGAGCTGGAGAACGATCGACTGAAACGAGGCATGTCTCTCATATCGTGGCCGTTTTACAAATCAGTCTAACATTCACCAAGTTGTCTTAACGAACTTTCCAGGCACCGATCAAAAGTCAATAGCCAATTTATATAACTTTACCTTCGAATCCATAATGCCTCACTACTACTTCAACTTTTCACGCTGGAGCTGAATTATATTCTTTGATATCCTGTTCGTTCGTTTCTTTTGTGCTTCGTCTAACAACCTGCAAAAAACATCGTTCTGAATATCGTCTACTCAGGCCATTTGTGCTCTGTTCTCGGCTTTCTCCAGTGAAGGACTGGCCAGGCAATAATCAGGCACCAGCTGCTTTTTACCTCAACAGAATTATTGAATTTTTTTCAGTTCCAGCAAAAATATAATGGGATGGGGTATCAGCTACAAATTACTCTTCCAATGACGTTTTGATATATCATACTTTTTTTTCTGAAAGAGCAACAGTAGGTCAAGTGGATAGTTGAGTAAGACACCAAAACTTATACAGTGTGTAAAAGACAAATGGAATAAGTTCATTATTTCGGTTACTGTACATATTTAAAAAAATCCCGAAACATGTCAAATGTAAATTATAATTTGACATTCTTCACGTAAAAATGCCACCCCTACCTTCAACCCCCTTCGAATGACACGTACCCCAATTTTTTTAATGAGAAGTATAGGTTTGTGATATATCAAATAAACTAATTATTTTTCAAGACGGATTTTCATCAAGTATCGGCCAGTTATATTCAATTATTGTGATATATCGTTTGACAGGTCTCTTCATTCTCTGTTCAAAAATGTTATCGCTTTCAAATTTTATTGCAACAATTGAGATAAAATTAATTAAAACCATATAGTTACCAAAATTCGATAAGATACACTCCAAAACTAAACTGTACTGCAAAACGTAATGAAATGTAGAACACGAAAAAGAACTATGGATGTTAACGAAGTAGATGTTCAAAATGTTAATCGCGAACGTCTTGGCAACATCCTAATCTAATATATAAAAATGGATGTTTGGTTGGTTGGTTGCTTGGTTGGTTGGTTGGTGAGTGATAAACTTCTACATCGCTCAATCGATCGTGATGAAACTTGACATGTATAAGTATTTTTTCATAGAGAAGGTTTCTAGACTATCAGTTTTTCTGTAACTCGCCACTAGATGGCGCTATAGAAGAATTTTACGAAAGCTCTGTTCTATAACGCTGCGCACGCCTAAGTTCGTTGATTCTGATTCTGATTCTGTCAAAACATTGGAACAGCAGCGATACAGCAACATAGTACTAATTAGTACTACAACTACCAAATTCTACGCGGGCTAAGCCGCGGGCAACAACTAGTAACTCATAAAACTTATGAGTAGAATACCATGAAATTTCAACAACTTTTTTCGAAAATTGGTACTAACTGAAAAGACGATAAATACAGTAAGACAAGCGACATCTATGTGTTAGGCCTGGGACTTTTCAGCTCATGTAGTATAATAATGCTAATACTTCGATGAGGTAAGGTCAGCATTTTTGAAGTTGACGGCAAAAATATTTCAATGGTCTCGTCTCCAAATGAATTGAACTCCGCTTTTCTCTTGTTCATCAGTTCATGGTCACAAATATGAATGGGCTTGTTTCACGACTTTTGGTTTAAAGTTCATTTGGTAGTAATTTCAAATTGGAAAATAGTATACTTTATTTCAGATCTCTAAATAGAGTTGTTTTCCCGTAATTGATTGTTAAAAATCGGAATTTCTAGGCCCGTGACGTCACGGACCTAGTCCCGCTTCTTGTCTCAAATAAAACTGTCTTCTAACATTATTTAACATATCAGGCATGACCGACCTAAACAAAAGCGTTATTCGTTCTTTTGAGTCCTTCAAATCTGAAGTTTCAGTTTTCTACACATTGCTCTTTACATATCCCTATGAAAAGAAATATAATGATGAAAGATCAGGTGATCGCGCTGGCCATTCAATCGATCCTCGCCTCCCTATCCACCGATTAGTAAATGTTGTATCAAGGTATTGCCGGACATTAACTTGGTAATGTGGTGGTGCTTCATCCTGCTGAAAACATATCGTATTCACTGGAACTTAAGGGTTTCCTGGTTCAAGATAATAGTTTGCTAAACTTGAAATGACATCATTTTGACGTAGTGCCAAATAATTATTGCCATTCAAGTTGCTCTCAATGAAAAAGGGACCAATGATATGGGTTCCTACAATCCCTGCCCAAACATTAGCCTTTTGAGGGTATTGCGTGTGTTCTTATCTCATCCAGTGAGGATTTTCCGTAGTAGCGGCAATTTTGCAGATTAGCATGACCGTTAAGAGACAAAGTACACTTATCAGGAAACGTCTTCTGATTGGATGATATTGTTATTCAACATGTAAATCTTTTGCTCTTTTAATATGTTTACTATCGATGTATGGCTATCATTGAATGTAGTGGATGCCTGTCTACTCGATGTTTTTCTCAAACTCAAGCGTCACATCTGATTTGAGTTCATCACCCATTGCATCGACAGCTATTTTATCTGCCCCACATGACCAAGCTCGCTAAACTGCTTCTCTATTTTGCTCATTTTTCCTTGAGATATGGGCGGTAAATTAGGAAATTTCTCATGAAATAGGCGAGCTACTTCCTGTTGTGTTCGGGTTTTATCTCCGTAACCAATCATTTTTGAAACTGTTATTTTATGCCTTTCCCTTAATCTAACTATTTGTCAGACTTGAAATCAACGCACTTCAAACTTAAATTAAAATACTGACAACTAATGTTGTAACATACAAAACACTTTGACAAGGCGTTTTAAACTAACCTTGCCACAGAAATTATTTACATTTTTTGAAGGATACCATTTAAAAAGAGCATTGCTTTGGTTTTTGTTTACTTTCTCATTGTCAATACCTCAACATGAAATAAATTTTGAGTATATTGCAATAAATTTTGAGTTCATTTTGTCATATTTCGGTAACCACATGATTTCAATTTATTTTATCTCAATTGTTGCAATAAACTTGAAAGCGATAACATTTTTGAATAAAGAATAAAGAGACCTTTCAAACGATATATCACTTTCGAAAAATTGGGGGTTGTACCTTCCATTCGACGGGGGTTGAAGGAAGGGGTAGCATTTTTCCGTTGAAGTATGTCAAATTATAATTTAAATTTCACGTGTTTCGGGTTTTTGTTGAAATATGTACTGTAACCGAAGTAATGAATTCATTCTATTTTGCTTTTATACACTGTATAAATGTTTATAAAAAAATCCATCTGAATCCATTAAGACGGATTTTCACCAAATTTGCGACTAGTGCGACAAAACACCGAAACCTTTTGATCTTTCCGCCTGCCGACGGGACATTTCATTGTTGACAAAGACAGTCGCCCGCGACACGAAGTCTTCAAAGTCTCTCTCTTTTAGACAACTCAAGATTTTGTCTTGTCGAAATCGACACAGTTTCTGTTTTGTTGTGGATTTGTCCTTTTGGGGGAAATCCGCCTTCAGACATTGTTGCGGAGATAATGGACAATAACGCTGGATTTCTTATTCCAATTTTTATTCATTCATTATTGGTGCTAACCCAAGGTTCTAGTGAAGCACCAGATCAAACAACGCAGTTTTCAAATACAGCTCTGATTAAAAAATGACGAATCTCTTCATGTTCTCATCTGGTTGTTTGACTTTGAAGCCTAGCACAATGCGTTGTTTCAAAGCCGTGGTTTGCGTAATGAAGAAAATGACAACATTGAGCCTTCCTCGACCAAATATATTTCTGATTAGGTTTTCCTTGGAATTAGTCAACCAAAGCAGTCAATAAAAATTGAAATCGATAAGAAGAGAAACAGATGAGCAGACTACATGGTCAAAAGGAAATTTATGTGGTAGCTCGTTTTTGGAAAGACTATAGAGGCAAGGTAAGCAAGTAGCTATTTTTAGGAGCATCACCACAGTTACGTAACCTAATACAGTAGGGAAACTTATAGAAGGCCTTGAATACACACCAGGAAAGGAGAACCGATAGTGATTAAGATTAAGATAGAGGGACTAGCATTTTTAAAACTCCAAAGCCACCACCTTCTTACGATTCCCCAAATTTAGGGGACGGTTAAATACTTGCGATGTAACAGATAACAGACAGAAGATAACAGAGCAACCTCGATCATTTAGAAAGGACTGAAAATAAGTTATAGGCAGCATTGATGCTAGCCAAATGCTCCCACGAAAAGGCTGAGAACAGACATGATGTTTTGAGTCTACATAAAGACGACTGAATCTATGATAATGCATGTATCATTGCAACTACCATACCAACTGCACTATTGGAGACATTCTCAAATCCAACCCCTTCATATCCTGTAGTGACAGGGAAGATTATACCAATTCAACCCCTAAAACCCCTAATTGTGCAGCACTGCAATGCCTAATAAATATCAATTTGAGGTCCCAACGAAATGAATGGATCAATATTCCCAAAGATAGATGGTTGCACTGGTGGTGAAAAAAAATCTGTTGAAATCTATTTTTCCGTTATCCAGCTGTCAACTCTCAGAAGGCGAAACTTGCGCGAGCTAACAACTAACGAGGTCTTACCTTTCAACGTGTGATTCCTAACACGTTACTCCTAATAATAATACTAAGAGTGACACCAAGATTGGTGTGGAAATGCCGTGTAGTCTATGAGAAATCTGATTAGTGTGCCAGGACCGTTCAAGTATTACTTAAGCACTGTAGGGGTGGAGGGGGGCTTTGTTTTGTCTATGTTTCCGGAGCATTCACAGAAATAGATGAATTAAATGACCCCTTCGCAAAAAAAGGCAGTTACTGTCGACTTGTGACTATGCATCTACACTTAAAAAATCCACCGTTCCATCATTTGGTACTGCCATCTGTAACTTCATACCAAAACGCACAGATTTGCTCTTCGTCAAAGAATAAATCATTACTTGTGATCCAATATTTGGTTTAATTCACAACTGGCTCACACTCTTTGTTGTATTATTAAACAGAAACGACCTGGAATGTTCAAGAAATATTTTTTCGCTATATCATCAATGTAGATCAAGAACACCCAAGGCCCAAACACAGATCCCTGTGGTACATTCCTTTATCCCTTATTATTGAAAAGAACCACTAATAAAAAAACTTTCAATTCCTGCTTCTAAAAATGAATATCATATACGTTTGGACCGTATTTATCGTCGATTCGTATTAATTGTTTATTTCCTCTTCAATGAGTTATTCCCTCTCCAATGAGTTATTTCCAACTGAGTTCCCAACTCAAACTCTATTATTTAACGATAATAATTGATGATGGTTGTTGAAATATACCACATTGTAATATTGGCATCGATTGGTGAATTCAAGATAAACAAATCACGAAGTTATTTGATTTATTGCCAAACCACAACGTTCGGAGTGATAATGAAATAATGAATCAGCCAATAGCCCATGAATTACTGGAAAATTGAAAAGCGCCAGAGAATCGAAAAAGCAAGGAACGGATTATTTTGTTGTTTTCATGTTGAAGACTTCAAGAAAATTAGTGATTAAAGACATGAAAATGCAAAGAAAAATTTCAATGGAGAACAAAACAAAAAATATCGCAAATCCTACAGTGTTAGAAGATAGAATAGTAGAACGATTTGATGAAATATTATGTGAAGTGAACTACAAATTACCAAAATCATTGTCGATGAATCAAAGAAACAGCAATACATCGTATCCTGGAAATTGTCAAAAAAAATTGTAATTAAGCTTCAAACAAGCGCTGCTCCCGAAATTCAGAGCAACACTCTTCTCGACGTTTCACGAAATGATGGTAGTCTGTTGGCGAAAGGTCTGGGAAGTATGGTGGGTGAGACATCATATACTAATGAGCTGAAGGAAAACAAAAGATTCAAATATGGAAAATAATGAACAGCATGCATCAATATATAGGGTACAAAATTCTCTACAAAATTTTGAAACAACCTAATACCAAACAGTTATCATAACATAATATGAAGCAATGATATTAATGAAACTGACTTAAAAATCAAAGGTGTTGAAAAAAAATTCATACATAGAGTCTTGTCGAAATATTGAAACATAATAGAAGTTGTTATAATAATAATAATGATAAGGCACTCTTGCGGTATTGACGAGACACCTGTGTTGCCCTACGCTCCGGGGGATATTGAAAAGAGGAGGAAAAACGGATAAAATA
>NW_019291204.1:42998-118940 GCF_000500325.1 Leptinotarsa decemlineata | reverse complement strand
TTCAGCACCGGTCATGACTCAATCCAGTAGCTGTACCACCATATCAATGAGTACTCTTTGATAATTTATATAAGTGCAATTTCAGTAGCGGCTTTAACCATTGTGAGGTTCCAGACAGCAGATCTTTATGAGACCTTTGTCTTTTGCGATATAGGCGCTAAATCGCCTGTTTGTTAGACAAATTCATGCATCTACAGATTAAATTGTTATTCTGGTAGGATCATATTTTTTCAATTCAGTTTTTCTTGCATTTATGTCTGTGTGCTGCAAATCTACTCTTTCATATTTACATAACAGATGATAAAACGCCCCTCTTCTAGTTATATTCGATTCAATTCATGCAATGAGATTCGTGTTATGAAACCCTGATGACGCTCCTAGATGTTAGCGATTCTAGAATAAAATTACAATTTATTCTGTGGATGCATGAAGTTTACTTGTTAAGTTCAACATAATCAACAAATTTCATACTCTTCACACTAACACCACGAAAGACTGAATAAGGGATGTGATTCGATGGCCATTCTACTTGGTGGTCCTAATAGCGTAGTTGGTTAATGCGCCTGTCTAGCGGACTGGGGTAACAGGTTAGAATTCTGGTCGATTCAAATTTTTTCAATTCAGTTTTTCTTTCATATATATCTGCATACCACAAATCTACTCTTTCATAGAAAATAATAAAGCTGGCCATCCTAACCAATACAGAGTCTTCACATAATAACTGTTTTATAAATAATTATTAACTAAAATCTTCAAAATTTCTTTAAAGGATATAGGTCAAAGGTATTGAATGAATTTTAAATGGAATTACCTTGATTGCCAGTTTTTTCCTACCATTCTCAGCCGCAGTGTTAGCTATCTCACTATAAGAAATGCCTGAAGTATAACCTAGTTTCTCTGCAATTTCTCTGGCCACTGTCTCTTCTTCTAACTGAGACTGACTAACCTATAAATTTGATCACAAATACAATTATGGATTTTTTCTCTGAAATAAAATTTTAAAAATTGAAAAACGAAGTAGATACTTGATCAAAACACACTATTAGGACGCTTTTCATTGACAATAAAATGAAATGTTTTCTGGTAAATAAATGTGACGAGACTTATGTAAGGATAAATTTATCAACTCCGCCAGTTTAAATAAAAACCATTTACAAACAATTGTCAGATTACCACTGAAAATCCACTGTCACTTGGCACAAAATATGTATTATTGTATATTACATGGTCATATTTTCAGTAACAAATGAAGAAGATGCAATGTGTTAATGTTCAAAGGTACATTCATGATTTTCAACCAGACACATTTCCTTACACTGTAAATTCACTATTTTTGAGCCTGTTTATAATTTCACTGATTAAAATTGAGAAATTGAAGATATCAGCCTCTAAATTAATATCGGAGTGTGTTGGATATTATCCTAACGCCATCTATTTCTGGTATTAAGGAAATAGGGCCATCATAGGAGTATGACATTTTCTGGCCATATTTACCAACTACTAGAAGGGTGTGGTCATTTTCGAAATACAAGACTACTGCTTCATTTCCACACCTATTAAAAAATAACAAATATAAACTGAACTTTGTAGCGCAAGGTTCAATTCTGGGGCCATTGCTTTTCTCACTATTTCTCAATGACCTCCCAATAAATGTTGATAGGTGCTTTTATTTCATTAATTTTGCTGATGACACAACATTTGGTAGAGCTGAATCATCTATGGAGGATATGATTCTATCGGTTGAACTCGTTATTAGTGAAATGACAAAATATTGTCATTTCAATAAACTGCTGCTGAATGCACAAAAAATAATTGAATATTTCAATAAGAACAATCTGATTGATAATGAAGTCCTTCAGACACATAATTCGACTGAGTTTCTGGATGAAATGACTGATAAGTCACTCCCATTGTCACAATTTTGCAATTGTGATATGAACTTCATGAGACTATTCTTATCCAAGTTTATTAAGCATTAGTATATTCTGCATTATAAATTCACATCATGTTAGGGATAATACCCATCAAAAAAACAATAACTAACCAAGCTAAAGCCCCGCATTGTCTTCGATTTGGAAGATTTGTCGCAAATTATTTCTCACTATGAAAAGCAGAAATTAATTTCATTTGGTCGATTTGACCAACCAATAGACCGGTTTCGGAGTGATTGCCCCCATCATCAGTACCGGGCATGATCTCTTCAGAACAAATATAATTCCAGCTAGTCACAGAATCTCTCTGCAGTTGATTCAGTGGGAAGTTCACTGCGCCACCTGCAGCCAGAAAACAACTCCACCAGAAAACAACTCCACAAGCATACTCCGGGGTGGGAGTCGGAATAATGATTAACATTACGGAGAGGTGCATTATGGCATGCTCAAGGTTGCCCTTTTCCTCTCATGCAGACCTACGACTTTGTAGTTTTGCTTCAACTCCCTGCGCGGCATTAGCTGGGTTAGTTGTTGTTTTTCCGTTAGGTGCCTGCCACACATAGCTACAAAGTCGTAGGTCTGCATGAGAGAAAAGGGGCAACCTTTAGCATGTCATGATACACCTCTTCGGAATATTACTCCTAGAGCCCATGCTAGGAATCGCAAGTTGAAAGGTAAGACCTCGCTAATCCTTAGCTTGCCACACGTTTCGATATTTGAGAATTGTAGTTCGTATGGGGGCGATAGCAGGCTAAAACAGACTTCAATCAGATTTTTTTTTAACTTCGCAGGGTTTTCAAAATGTCGTTGGCCACTTTTTCTGAGACGAAGAATAACATTATAATCCAACTAATGCAAATGACCTGTCATTTTCATTTACTAGAATAGCAAGGGCTGAGAGCCGCGAAGTTTTCGACTACTTTTCAATCATTTTTAACATTGATAAAAGCTTTTTTTTGACAGACTATTACAGCTGTTGTGACAATAATTCTCAGGACGTCACGGGGATTCCGCAAACATATTCAACATGATAGGTGCTTTGGCCACTAATTTTAATCCAGATTTAGTTATTTTCGCCAATAGTTATTCTCTATCTCTACTCGATTAGAAAATATCTAGTAGAGATGACGAATACTTTTTGGCTAAATCTGGGATAAGATTAGAGCCAACGCGTTGAAGTTGTAGTGCACAAGAAGTAAAATCCAAGTTTATTGAACTTTTAACTTTTTAAATACGTTTTAGTATTTGAGAATCACGGGTATAAATTTTGATAGGGTTAATTTTACCATTTAGGCCAAACTTATATCACTGTTTTGATTAATACCTAATAATAATATAGAGTTTTGAATTTAAACTTTCTACCAGGGTCACTGCGCTAGGCTTCTGCAAGAGAAGAACAATTCAATCCAAGGTTGAAAGACAATAGTACATTTTCCTCAATCTATCGAGGAGCTATTCGACTGTCATTCTGGACCTACTTTCGTCAGGTAGGTGAGCAACATAAATGTGAATCTTGGGAAAAAGGTATTCTGTGATGCATTTCAGCAAGGAGCCCCTTAGTGGATGCAGGATACTATCTTTATCAGCAAGTAGAAGTTCTCGTCAGGTAACCTGTAGCAATCTAGATTCTAGACAGAAATATGCAGTTCTAGAACCATACTCGTGACCATCTTCTATAATATTGTCAACGCCATAATGTCATTCTGAAGAGATTCCACTTAACTGGTCAATATTGGGATTGTCAGTTGTTCAAAGTGTCAGATTTTCAACCCAATGACAATAATAATAATAATATGTTTATTCTCAACAGTTTAAACCCATACATAAAGAAAATACAAATGATTGTGTGGAATTGGCCGCGGTGGTAGTGCGCCCGACTCACGATCGGAAGACCGTGGGTTCGATTCTCGCCTCGGCCAGATATTTTTCTCGGGAGAATTTATCTGGTTGAAGCTGGGATGATTCTGTAACCGTGTTAGGAATCACACGTTAAAAGGTAAGACCTCGTTAGTCCTTAGCTCGCACAAGTTTCTAAACTTCTGAGAGTTGTCGTTCGTATGGGGGCGACAGCTGATTAACGGAAAAACAGATTTTAAACAGATTTTTTTAAACATATTAGAGAGTGTAATATATAATCATCAACATAAAATTTTTAATAGTTTTTAAAATAAACTGTTTGCTGTCATGATGAATATTGCACAGGTCGGACACTTTATTGAACAACTCACACATCACAAATATCTGCGACTTTTTCAATAAATTTGTCTTAGAATTCCTATTATAGAAAGCAATCATATGCCTGGATTGTGATCTAGGTGCAAGAAACTAAATTTGTCCTAACAAGTCACTACTATCAATTTCGTTATTCAAGAGTTTAGCTAAAAACATAGTAGGGTTGTATTTTCTTCTATCTGCTAGGGCTTTTAAGTTGAATGTGTTCAATAAAATATTCTGGTCTGTGCCCCTAGCTGGATAGAATCAATTGCACTTGAAAACACATGAATTTCAAATACTTACAGTAAACAGATTCTGTTCGCTGAAAGGATTTTTGATATGATGGAGACCAAATTAAAGATGCTTAATCTACCTGACTTCTTACGAAGTACCATAAAAAAATTTGAGAGAATTAATATTTGAAAAGTTTCCTCAGTTTCAACGCCGACGATACAATGTGAGTTATATGAGTATCAAATCTTTAAACGTTTCCCTGTTTTGGAGAGCCGTATTATTTATGGAATATTCGAAAATTATTGGATAAAGTTTTCTGTAGAAAGTCAGTTCTTTGCATTCACCTACATTGAGTTGACTTGTGTTCTCACTACACCAGATATGAATTTCATGTAAATGATAGCAGTCGTCTATGATGCAGTAACCTTCCCATATGAGAGCACCTGATAATACATTATATTCAGCCCTTGGTTAGGTGAATCATCATTTGGAGCAGAAGCTTTTGCTAACCTGCTCAGGAGAAGTTTTTTCTTTCCTGACGCAGAATTTGTGGTTTGATACAGGGCAGATATCTTGCTTTTGAAGTCACTTCCTGGCTGCACTACTTAGCCTGTTAGGTTTGTCAACAGGATCAAAAGTTTTCCAGCTTTTGATCCTTACATGATCATGCTCTTGATTCGATGTTATGAGGGGTAGCGTTGGGATCGTTTCGTTGATGTTGATCTATTATGTACACTCATAGTCGGATTATATATTTCATGGTCCATAAAGGGTCCCACAAGAAGCTAAGGAAAGGAAGTCCATCATGGCAGACTTCCGCATTATAGTGACAAAACTTTATATGACAAGAAGGTATCTGGTATCTAAAAGATACCAGGCGCCTTCAATTAAAATTTTATAGAGAAATAAAATGGAATCAGGGGAACCTCAGCTAACTTGATAGAATCATACTTATATAATAGAAAACAGTACGTGGTCGAAAAATGTCACATCACAAATGAGGTTATAAGGTCTGATGAACTAACAATAATTAGAGGGGTACCACAAGGATTCTTCTTCGGGTGGATTTCGTATACATATTTTTTCTGCAACTTTCAATTTTTTTCTCTAAAATCCACTTCCAATAATTCTATAGACGTAATTTACTGTTAACAAATGAAAATAGATCACTGAAGTCATGTATACTTATTTTTAAAAAAGATATGAAATTGATTTTTTTCATTAACCAGTTGTTGTTCTGATGCAAAAGACATCCCTCAAAAGTCGAGACTTGTGCATGCTAAGGATTATCGATGCTCAACTATTAATGTACCATTTTTAGCACAAAAATATAACAAGAATCAGGGGGTAACAAAAAACTTTCAGAAAGGTAATATGCTTTTCAAATTATTGATAACACATAAATACTTGACCATTCATACTCACCAGATTAGTTGTTTAGGTCTATGTATGGTATCTGTGTCAATTTCACAATATTTACTTCTCAAATCTGTTGAGCCCAACCACAAGTAACCAGAATCTGTGAAAAATGCTAAGTGACGAGCATTTAAGGAAACTGCCATTTTCAATATTGCAGTACAACTGTGGGATATATCAGGTTCCAGCTAAAATGCAAAATCAATTTAAATTATTTTTTATTCACAATAATATGACGACTGTGTCTTAACACTGCAACTATTTTCTTGGATGTTAAAAAAGCTAAATTCCATCTACTAATCCTAGTTTTTTTTAAAGTTGAGCTGGTCGAGCCCCGATACATCAACCAATCACCACTCCACATACCATGGGGTAAGTGATCACTGGGATCGAGAATCATGTGCCTTGAGCAGAAGCAATGAACCAAGAATGACAACCTTTCTCATTCGTTCAGCCAAAATTTCTGCTTCAGTGTGGCGAGCCGGCATTATCTGGAGATTCGAGAGTACAGAGGGCACCATTCATTGATGAAACCAATACAGAAATAAGATTATTTGGAACTTGTAGAAAATCAAAAATAGAAACAAGAGATCAAACAGAGTAGTAAACATTAGTAGCTTCGATCCTCACCTATAGTGCAGAAAAGTAAATTGAACCAGAAAAACAAATGAATTAATAGTTCCAATAATGAACTTTTATTGAAGCATACTAAGTTTATGTACTTGAAAGAATAAAATAAGCTTTGCTATTCTGCAAGAGCTGAATATGTCCTAGCAGAAACAGACCACGGAATAAAATATAAAGAAACTGCTGTCCCTTCTACAACGCTTTACCACACACGACTTCATAAGGAGGTCATTGATATATTACAAGCATCCCAACAATCTCAACAGAAACAAAAGGTACACAAGTCAGCAAAATGTTGTATCCATTCCTCAATAGAAGGCTAGAAATGAACTAGAATACAACTCCATCCGACATCTCTCTAGCAGCATACCTATCAACACCGTGGACCAATTAGAAAAACCTAGCACAAGTGTGAACCAATCAGGAGTGAGCATTTTCCAAGACATCTCACACCCTCCGCCCCCTACCATTATAAATACTAGTGAACACGAGACCCTCCAGTCAGTCATTGCTGAGACTTTGAGATACTATGTCCTCGCAGTCAATGCATACACCACTAAAAATGCCTGCCGCAGTAGCAGACAAAACTTTAGGTACTGCAAGTTCCCTACAACAATAGCCTACCAGCCTGGATTTTATTCTTAGTAATCGTGACTCCAGCCTTGTAAGAATATGTATATAGGTAGGTGAAGTTCATTTCTATTACATTTATTTCCCTATTCTGAGCAAAACTTTTTCATTCCTTTTAGTATATTATCATAGTGAGCTTTCTTTTGCTACTATTTTATTTGATGCTTTTCAGTTTGTATTTCTTAACCCATCCATTTGTGCTCATGCATCACTGTAACGAGTTTTTTTCTGCATGTTTTGAGTTATACAGGGTGTAACTAAATAAGTGTAAAACATTTAAGGAGGTGATTCCTCATCGAAAAAAGGATAGGATCTTTCATATAAAGAAATTTCATTGGAGCATCCCTTGTTAAGATACANATTGGAAATAAATTTTAGGGGTTGCGTTTTCCACCCCTTACAACCATGGGGTAAACCAAATAAATTACTGGCTAAGTTTCTTTTTGGTAGTACAAAACGTCAGGTTAATTTCAATATTGTAACTTTTTCAGTGCTTGTGAAAAAAATTGTTATTCAAATTTTATGTACCCCTTTAAGGGGCTGTATCTTAACAAGGGATGTTCCAATGAAGTTTCTTTATATGAAAGATCCTATCTTTTTTTTGATGATGAATCACCTCCTTAAATGTTTACACTTATTCAGTTACACCCTGTATAACTCTTCAATTAGGACGCGTCCGCCTTATTGGATTTAGAATGTATACTGTTCATATTCTGCTCATCAAACCCATTCATTTCAATATAAATGTGTGAGTAAAATTACAGCTAAATCATTCGAGATTAACTAGTCCAAAATTCAGTTTCAAGATTTGTCCCACTCTCACATACTAACAAGTCAAGTTGTATAAAAGTTTGTAAAAAAGACAAAATGTCAGCAATCAAAACGGGGTTCTGAAGAAGAATATAACTAAAATCAATAATAGACAAAATCAGAGACATAATACAAAGACAGATTATTGAAGTAAACCCCAACAGAAGACAAAATAAAAATTATCAAACTGGTGAAAAGAATGTTCAATAATAATGAGAAAAGTTTTTGAAAATAAGATCAACAAGAGAGTAGAACATGTTTCTAGGATATAGACAGATAAGTAGTTGAAAGAAGAGAAACTGAAGATTAAGAAACCCAGATTACTCGATGTAAAAGGAGTAAAAGAATGATCAAAACTACGACCCCATAAAACACTAAACCCCTCAAAGCCTTATATCTCAAAGAGTTTTTAGACATGACAAAAATTATAAAATTGCCTCTCTAGTTTGTACCCGATTTCCATGTCTAACAAACTCTACCCCCATATTGAAGTATTTTTTTAGAGCTACCGTCAATTGTCCTAAAAGACATTATAGTTTAGGCCTCCTTGGAGGTATCACACATAAGATTAGTAAAACTTAAAGGTTGAACTGGTTTTTAAAAGAGATTGTATAAAGATGCAATATTCCAATATTTGATATTGGTATTTAATATAGTTATATGATTTATTGAGCCTTGTTTATTCAGAAAATTTCATATTCTAAAGATTCAACACAAATTCGATGTTATAAAATTTATGGAAAATGTATACCTACCATAGCACTGGTATGATGTTCATCTTGTTTCAATCTATAAAGTTCCATTCCTCTAGCAATCAGGACTTCTGTGACTTCTTCAGAAACAACTACCCAACTGGTGGGAGGATTACTAGACCCTTCAAAACAGAAATGTTTCATTGAAAAAAGAAAATGTCAGTTATTCACGAAACCTCACTTGGTAAATCCGACAACTGTCTAGTTTTTGGTTCCTTTATATTATTAACAATAAATATTTTGTAATTGGAAGTCATGACAGCTATTCCTGTAAAATTTTGCGGACTGGTGAATATTACAGCATCTATAACCTTGAGGTCCTGTACTTTTTGACTTATACCAAAAAGATGAAGATATTTTCCAAACATATTATGTGTTACTACAGTGCCATCTTCCTGGATACAAATTAGCTCCTCATCTTACCATTTAACTGAGAAAGAAAACTGATTTCTGTGTAATACATTATCTATAGAAGAATATAGTTTCAGATGAAACCATTCTTTCACTTTTATCAGCATCAGAAAAAAATATTTGTGCATATTTACAATTTCCTAAAGTTTTAACTGAAATTTGTTTCATTGTTTTGTTGTTTTACATATACTGATAACTAGTGACATGCTCCATCTTGACGCGGGTGCAATTTAGAGTTATAATCAACATCTTGCAGATTTATTTGTTATATTTACAGAAATTTCTTTATATGCGGTAGCTCTTTCCCGCGACTCCATACGAGTGAACTACAGAATGTCACTAATTTAGCCGCTTAGATCCAATCCAATAGGCCTAGTCTAGAATTAGGCTTTCTGATGGTGAAAAACTATTAATAGTAGTAGTAACACAGTTTAACAATTACAACTGATACTCCTCGGCTTCGCACCATAAATATGTACTTCATTTAGACGAATAGAACATACCCACAATTCCGTAAACGAATATTTTGTTGTGGGGATCATTCTCGCCGGCAGAATGATCCCCAGAATGATATTACCTGGCCAGCTGCAGTTCTGCAGCTGGCCAGGTAATATAAGAGCATTTTAGCAAAAGAATGTTCTGTTTGTACCAAAAATGATTGCAAACAATTTGTTAATGTGGCTGAAAATAATGTTTCTCAAGATCCCTCCCAATTCTGGAATTTTGTACAACATAAAAAAGTAACAGTAAGATAATAGGTGAAATGAAAGATGAAGAGAAATCTCATTTGAAGCCGCATGATATTGTTGATGCTTTCAGCTCCTACTTTACTTCTTAAACAACTCATCAAATATCGATTTCTGTAACAAACTTGAAATTAAATATAGTTAAATATCTTTTATCGACTCAAGGAAGATATTATTAACTTTATTCACTCAGAATTATTGAGAAATCTCAATTTCATGCAATTTCTCTAAACTATTTGAAACTATTTTATCCGTCTTCATTTGTGATTCAACTGAAAACATAATATCTGTGGAACAATATGGTTTTCAGGTAGGAAATATTGTATAAAAAATATTTCTTGTCAACATTTGATCAAAAACTAATCCACTGATGTACTTTTTTTTCATACGACTAGCAATGCTTTTGAAGAGAAAATCTCGATATTTTATACGTTTTTCCTCCTCTTTTTGGACGATATTTGTCTTGCCAAAAGCTGAAAACTCCACGACAAATATCGCTCTGGTGGTCGAGAAATACTAAATCAGGCTTACTAGCTTGTATGAACCCGAGGGTGGGGAAGGAGTAATTCCAATGAATTCGGCACTTCTCATTCAACACAGCAAGCACATTAGGGTTTCAGACGTTTCGCAGCAGGCCCTGTACCTTGTGTCATTAGTATTATTAGGAATATAAGCCACTGAAAGTTTAATTATATGCTAGCAAAATTGATCGATTTTTAGGACTTCTGATATCAAATTTTGCTCACAGGGAAGCTCTTAGTTTAGTAGCTTACTGAACTTCAGTTGATTGTTCATGTTCCCATAAATAAAATATTGTTTTAATAAAATAGCCTTATCCTAATTGACTGGCTGCTAATCTGCCGGTGAGAAGTCGCTACAAAAAATGTTAGTGTTAGAAATTGTTGCTATGTTTTTTTGTAGAAATAAAGTACTGAATTACTTTTGTCCTTTATTTTATAACTCATATGTGAAGTTACTTAATAAAGGATAAATTCCATTTCTTGACGTTTTGGTAATGAGGAGCCAATATGGAGGGCTAGAATACGATATATTTAGAAAGGAAACAAGCACGTACAGGTATATTCCTGACAGTTCCATCACTGTGGACAGTACAAACGTGCTGGGCTGAATTTTCTAGTGCATCATCTTTTGACTTTTCTCCTCACACATCAGAGGTTCACAAAAGAAAAACGTACAATACAGGAAATTGCGGCCAGTAACGGTTTCTCGAGAGATATTATAGATGATATAATAAGGAAGAAAAAGTTTAGGTTAAGAATGAACTAAATGTCAACTTTTAAAAGCGAAGAAAACCAAGATAAATATATCTCAATTCTATACCATCAATACACGAAGAACTTTGGAAAGATTTTAAGAAACTAGATATAAAGGTAGTTTTTAAAACAAGTCATATACTACAGAGCCTTTTAGGAAGTCAAAAAGACAAAATCGAGAATTTGGAAAAGTCTGGAATTTATGAAATTAAATGTAAGGACTGCAATGCAAAATATTAAGGACAAACAAAAAGATCTATTGAACTAAGATATAAGGAACACTTAGCACACCTAAAATATGGAAAACCAGAAAAATCAGCAGTTGTTCATCATATTTTCAACAAAACCATCCCATAGACTTTAGTTCATCAAGATTAGTTAGACAAGTCAACAACAACAGGCATCTAAATGCCTATGAGAGTGTAGAGTGTAGAAATAAGTGAACATAATAATAATAATATGAATAACGATGGTGGACCAATACCTAATAATATACTATATAGCTTGTTAAAATATTTTAATTATTAGATTTACCTGATTATTAAATAAGGACACATTGTAAAATTAATTTAAGGCAATATTGTGAAATTAATTTAAGACGCTCAAGACACGGGTACCTAGAAGAGGTATCTATGATATAAATAAGGATAACATTGTAAGTACATTTGGTTTTATTTTCCTCTTGAAGATGATCACTTGGTGATCGAAACACGTGCCGAGGTGGTAAAATAATGGTTTGGTGTTGGGAAAAACTCCAGTAATATTCATTACTACAACAAAGGTTCCAAACTATACATCACAAGTATTTAACTAAATGTCAACATTCTGTCTTTGACATTTAGGGTTAGAGATAATAAGATCAAAATAACCAAAACTTAAGTCACCTTAAATGAAGCAATTTGTTTTCCAGATCCAGTAAATATGGACACAATAGGCTGCCCAGTTCCCTGAACTTTCACAAATTTGCCTTCATCTCTTCTCATTGCTATAGGCCCTCCATAAGAAGCAGAGGATATTATGAAATTTTCTAAATTTACATTTTGTTGCCAAGCCATGGAATATACCTCGAATTTTCTGTAAGTTTATGTGATACATATTTATTTCCTATATCCATATTTAACTACAAATAATTCACACCTGTAATATAAATCTCTCCCCAATAAAAACCAATCAAGGGTTATCATTGCCGCCGACATTTCAAGACAAAATTCCTGAAATAGTATAAATCTCGAAAAAGTTTTGAAAAGAAAATAGTCCTTAATCAAAATTGTTATTGTTTATAATATGTCATGAAAAATGACATATCACAGCATGACCACAGTAGACAGCAGGGAACTCTATAGTCTATACTATCTGGAACGGACCCGACAGTGTTGCCAACAGGATGAATAATAATAATAATAATAATAGTTTATTGAAATAGGAAACCTAATTTACATACAAAAATTACATGTAGAAATATTAAAAAAAAAATTACATTGACTTTCTGACAAGACCAATATTAAAAAATACAAATAAAAATAAGTATATGGGTAGTTACATATAAATTTATCTAAAGACAAAACAATATAAAATATAAAATAGGTATCAAATTCATTTCACAATTTGTATGAATCTGATAAGGCGTTATTTGAATTCCTTAACAATCTGAGCTTTTTTAATATCATTCGGTAATTTATTGAAATCGTTCAAACCACTATAGAACATGGACTTCATAGTACTTGACAGATTGCATCTAGGTTAATAAAAATTTGCATTATTTCTTGTAGAATATCTATGAATATCAGAGTTGAAAACCATGAAGTCATTAAAATAGGTAAGGAGATGATTGTTTAAAATTTTAAAAATGAAAATCATTGTATTTAGATAACATCTATCTCTCACGGAGAGCCATTGAAACTGATCCAGCATTAATGATATATTTGTATAACGGTTGCATTTTAATATTATACGCATACCTCTATTCTGCAGTTTCTGTAAAGCTGATATTTTATTACATGAATGATTTTGCCTAAAGCCAGACTGATTTGACATTAGTATATTATTGACATTCAAATATCTCAGTAATTGTTTATATACGACAGATTCTAGTAGTTTCTCACTTCCCGGTAATGTATTAAAATTGGTCGAAATTCACATGATTTTATGGAATTTGGAATGTTTTGTATTAGTACAACTTTACTAGTTTTCAAGTCATTTGGAAACTTTCCATACGATAAAGAACTGTTAATAAAGTGAACTATAAAGTCGCTACTCGTGCTGTTCACTGCCTCTTCTTCTACCATATTTTTTTCAATATTGATTATTTGTAGAAAATTCCGCTACTTTATGTTCAAATCCGCTAGCCGCTACCGTCGAGTAAATTCCGCTAGAGTAGCGAATTTCGCTACGGTTGGCAGCTCTGGGACACGACCCGTTTTCTGTAAAGCACAAAGTGTGTCAGGAGCAGTTGAAAGAGAGATAGCATTATTTACGGTAACCTTTCTTTGTCATACTCAAGCAAATAAGTTATGGTTTGATGCATAAAATACCTTTCAGGTATAAATATTTTAATCTGTGGTATAAATTCCGCTAATTCTGGGATTACATTTGTCCAAGAGTATTATATTTGTAAAGATATACATTTATTTGTTCTAATTTCGCTTCCTTTGTCGTGTGTGGTTTGATGAACGCTTAATTTTGCTGGTGTTATTTGTTATTGGTCATAGTTCTGAATAACAATGGTGATCTATTGGGTAGCATTTGGATGCAAGAATGAGCATTAGTGTGAAGTTACCCACAACTTTTCATCCACAGTTTATGACGAAGGACAATCGAACAGGGTTTAGAATGAGATTTACGAACAGTGTTGCCAGATTGCAAATATTAAGAATTTTACCTGTATTTCGATGTTATCATTTTAAAAACACGATATATTATTGAAACATGTCGAATAAATTAATATATCGTGTTTTTAAAATGATAACATCGAAATACAGGAAAAATTCTTAATATTTGCAATCTGGCAACACTGTTCGCAAATCTCATTCTAAACCCTGTTCAATTGTCCCTCGTCATAAACTGTGGATGAAAAGTTGTGGGTAACTTCACACTAATAGAATGAGCAGGATTATCGCCGAATACCTTTTCATGGGTACATTTATGATATTTGGAATTGGATATGAAGATAATCAATTTATCAACATTTCAAGCAATATTGAAAGTGAATGTTTATTTGTTACAGTTTTTCTTTCAAACGACCAGATATCCTGAAATTGTGGATGAAAGCAGTTCGCAGAGAGAACTGGACTCCACAAACAAATAGCAAACTTTGTGGTGAACATTTTCTTCCGACGGATTATGTGATCAAATCAGGATGTAGGTACTGCTAAATTATTAAAACCAAATGCTGTACCAACTATATTTTCATACCCAGAGCATTTGTCACAAGAAACTGCTGAACCTCGTAGGAAAATAAAAAAAAATACATCTGTTTTGGATGATGGAAAATGATAGAATTGGAAAGGGATGTAACAGAAAGTCAAGAGCAAATATTGAGTGACACCATACAGGACTACAAAGACTGAACCTACTATTCCTAGTCCTGTAAAGCAAAAAAATATTGAAAACGTTGAAAAGTATTCAGGCCCTTTTACAGAATCACCGGCAATAGTAGAAGAAAAAATTATCGGGGAAGACTTTCCAGATGATTTCATTGATATTTCTGTTAGTAAACACATTTCTTCTGTGTTAAAAATGAGGTCGTTTCAAAACAAACAATCTTCACCTGATAATTGTGGGGCAATCAAAGTTGTTATGCTTTCGAAAAATTCAGTCAAAACTCACTTCTGTGGTAAAAGTTGTCAAGTAAATATTTCAGCACCAAGCTATAACATAGTAGAACCGACGAAAAAAACTTATGATGATATTGATTTAACTTGAGATGAATTATTTATATAAACCTTTGAGTTAGTTCAAAGTGAAATAGAATTCTTGTAGACCAATTCTTATACTTTAAAATGTTTACTTTTCTAAATTGTTCTTATTTCACTGTGACTATCTGTGATACAACAGATAAATAAACTTCTGTATTGTAACTAAAAAAAAAATTTGGAATTTCATTGAAATTTTGTTTTGTTTTGTCTGTTACTAGATCACAAACATTATGATCACAAGTTCTCATATAAGTGCCTACTACAAATTAAAAGTTTTTATTTGATGTTTATTAATCAAATATACCTAATACCTCTCAAACTATTTCTCAATTATTTATGCCGTGCTGAACCTATAAGTTACAGGAAAATGTATTCAAGAGGTGTATTTGTAGCAGATACTGTATTTCATCAATGGCTTAACGAATAAACAAATGAATAATTCAATTAATTGATGTGTTCTTATTTGTAGCACATTTTCTGGATGTCATTAACCAAACAAAAAATGTGCCAATAGTCATTTCCAACCATAATCAGATTATCAGAAGATTTAATCAGTTTAATTTGCAGTGACGCAATCAAAGACTTAATTAAAAAAACAATTGGAATATTCTTGCATTCTTGAGTGAACTTAGCATCTGATGTCAGCGCCCAAATCTAGCGCCCGCTCCCCACTTTTGAGTCTGATTTACACCACACAGCTAGTGGAATGTTGATTCATGAAGATCACTAATTTGGCAATCAATATTTTCAACATGGTTAGTTCCTTTCAGAAATCGACTTCAAACTTGAAAATATTATTATACTGCATAAAGCTTTTATAATCTGTATTATGACGACGTGACATTAACGTGGATGTGATAGATATAAAACACAACCTCACTATTGGGTCACAACTGGTGGAATTTATAAGCAAGTGAATTGGAATATTTCGCTTCCCAAACTGTGAATTGTCATCAATTATGTCCGAGTGAAAACTGGAAAACTGTTATAAGAGAGAAATGATGTACTGAAGACTGAATTTTCAGTCCTTCAAAATACCGGAATCATACCAAAAAAACACCCCTTCCACATTAGATATTTAATTTTTTTCTTTCCCAAACTGACTCGTATTCCTGAATACGACACAGTGGAAAATGTTATTGAGGATATGATATACTGAACACAGAATTTTCAGTCCTTCAAAATACCGGGATCATACCAAAAAAACAACCCTTTCACATTAGATATTTAATTTTTTTTCTTCTCAAACTTGACTTGTATTCCTGAGTACGACTCAGTGGAAAATGTTATTGAAGATATGATATACTTAACACAGAATTTTCACTCCTTCAAAATACCGGGATCATACCAAAAAAGACACCCCTTCCACATTAGATGTTTAATTTTTTCCTTCTCAAGCTGGCGCGTATCCCCGAATACGACTTAGTGAAAAATGTTATTGAAGAGATGATATACTGAACACTGAATTTTCAGTCCTTCAAAATACCGGGATCATACCAAAAAAACACCACTTCCAGATTAGATGTATGATTTTTTCTTTTTCAAACTGGCTCTTTTCACTCAATATAAGCTAGTGAGAAATGTTACTGAATAGATGAACACTGAACATTGAATTTTCAGTCCTCCAAAATGATGGTGTCATAGAAAAAAAATTATATATGTCAGAAGAATATTTTTTCTCTGTAAACTGAAAACTCTGAAAAATTTTAGTAGTTATGATTTGGAAAGAATATAAATATTCGTTAAATTCGAAGGTGCAGATAATATGAATTGCGTAAACTGTGATCTTTGTAGAAGTTGGATTCATTTAAAGTGCGATACAAGTCAATTCATCATTTTCAGTGAGGCTTTGGATACTCCAGGGGTTACATATTATTGCCCTATTTGCACCAGTAATTTCAATGTGAAGTCGTATTTCAAATTAGAGCATCAGGATATCAAGTCAAATGATCTCATGAAAAAAATTTACTATTACAGGTCTAATGTTTATTTGGGAAACTATGTTGTTGCACGGTATAACTGCACTTATAATTTAACAATTGAAGATCATTCAACTTTGGGCAAATTTTCGTATATTTCCAACATTGCCTTCTTCATAATCGCTGACCTTTTGCATGCTGATTTCCGAAATCATTATGTGAAAACATGGAAATATATAAAACACAACTAATGTTTTCGAAACCTAACAAACTAGATACAGAGTTTTTCGGAGATGATATTTTTTAAGACCTTCATGGATCTTATACCTATCTTGCATAACAGACACTTTACGCTTATCGATCCAAACGGAGCAACGAAAACAATATCAATACCTACAATATGTTTGAGAAATTCAGAAAATTCATTATCATGTTAAATGGTCATGTAATAACTTGGCTGAATTTAAAATAAAAAACGAAAATCATCCCAAACAATCCGACTCTTTCAATTGTGGAATATTTATTCTGCATTTCATCAATTGTATCCTCAATAAAATTGAGTTAGATAGAAGTTTTGACCCCGATAAATACCGAACTTAAAAAATACCTATTGACGAAATCGGAAAGATGTGATAGGATTTTAGAACCAAAATGTTTTCGATTATATTATGAGTTTGATGAATTTTGTCCTTTATGTATGTCTGCAGAAAAGCATATTCAGTATATCATCTCTTCATCAACATTTTCCACCGAGTCGTATTCGGGGATATAAGTCAGTTTGAAAAGGGAAAAATTAAACATCTAATGTGGAAGGGGTGTTATTTTTGTATGATCCCAGTATTTTGGAGGACTGAAAATTCAGTGTTCAGTATATCATCTCTTCAATAACATTTTCCACTAAGTCGTATTCGGGGACACGAGCCAGTTTGAGAAGGAAAAAAAATATACATCTAATGTGGAAGGGGTGTTTTTGGTATGATCCTGGTATTTTGAAGGACTGAAAATTCAGTGTTCAGGATATCATATCTTCAATAACATTTTCCACTATGTCGTATTCAGGAACACGAGCCAGTTTGAGAAGGAAAAAATTAAACATCTAATGTGAAGGGGTGTTTTTTGGAACAATCCCGGTATTTTCAAGGACTGAAAATTCAGTGTTCAGTAGGTACATCATTTCTCTCTTATAACAGTTTTCACTCGGACATAATTGATGAACATTCACAGTTTGAGAAGCGAAATATTCCACTCAAGTGATGGGAGTTCATTTTCCTATGACACCGATATAATTTTTTGAAAAATCAACTATTCATTGAATCATTCTTCTGTTACATTTTTTACTTGCTCATAAATTCCACCAGTTGTGACCCAAAAGTGAGGATGTTCTGTTTTATATCTATCATATTCACGTTAATGTCACCTCATCATTATAATACAGATTATAAAGGCTTTATGCAGTACAATAATATTATTTCCGTGCCGCCGTTTTCTAGAATATTAAACCACAAGTATAATGCCTTTGTATATAGACTATACTATATACAAAGATTGAGCATTATACTTTGATTGAACCATGTCAAAGAGAAGCAAAGGAAAAAATAACCTTAATTTAAATTTTACTACCACCTTATCGTATTTTGTTGTGCACATGGTTCTTATGCATTGGAAATTTTTACAAAACGATGTTTGCAAAAATATACACATTGAAATTATTTTGTATTAAAAGCAAATAATCTTAGTTTTTTGAAAAGTGGTGAGGCTAACAACAAACTTAGAAAATTAATATTTTAAGTTTTGTGCATGTTTGTGTTGATTTTTGGAAGGTTTTGTCATTGTCTAAATCTATGCTAAATTAGGCTAATGAGCCTAATTTTCGTATACACTTTTATCACGGCGTTTTAATAAAGATGGGAAAAATTGACATTGATATCGTGCCGGCTAAAAATCAGTTTTTTGCAAATATCTTGTGAACTATTATTTGCAGGTCAATAGAGGTCAATACAAATTTTTTTTGTCGTGGAATCATCTACAAAAAATGTCTTCTGCATTTTTCTGTAAAATCAACCGTTTTTGGAGTGGAGCGCTGAGAACGCAACTACGTTATGACGATGCACTCGTTTCCTCACCATCTTCGAGACAGAAAGCAAGACGCGTTTTTTTACATGTTTCAGTTTCTATATCATTAACAGTTACTGACGAAACGTCGATTGGACTTATTCCTGTATTAAAATCGACATCTTCATCATTTTCATCATTGGTTGACTCTGCGTTTAAGCATGACTGGCCACGAAATGTCCACAAACTTTGAACATCTCATTCCAATTTTTTTGCATCCAGATTTGGCTCCATAACCTTTTGTACAATTACAAAATATTGTGTTCAGTAGATCATCGGGTGCTGGTGGTAATAAAGTTGTTTTCTGTCGTAGTATATTATTTTTCAACTCCCAACCCCACCTTTCTGGATCAATTTCTCTTCGTAGCCAGGTTTGTTGAACTGCTGAAGAAGTAAGTGGCATTAAAGGAAATTTCAAAGCTGTGTTTTGTCTTGGTAATTTAGCAAAGCCACACCATCTGTAATGTAATTATCCATCGAATATTCTGATTTCAGTAGAAAATGTATTCCAGCATTGAAAATGAAATGCAAGAGCAATTTTGTTGTTGGAAAATTTCTGCAGAATTGCAGCATCTTCATGAATTTCATTTTTTCTTTCCCAAAAAGTGCTGAAGCTGGATCACATCCAGCCATGGCATGTAGAAACAGAATATTTTTCTTGCAATGCGGATACTTGTTGAGGCTATCAGTCAAGTATATTTTTGTTTCAACATTGTTGACTCAAGAAATATTTTTCAACTGAATTTTTTCAAACACAGTCCGACAGGCAAGAGCAGGTATAAAGGGACGGGTCTCCGAACAATAAAATACGGAAAATCTGCTAGTGGAGGTCGTTTGTATGAATTATAATTAGTAGATTTTACTATGTTCCAAAACCTCTATAATATAAGTATATTTTTCACAAATCGCCCAAGTATCAGATAGAAGTTTTCAACACTTAAAAATACGAATAAAAGGCAATAGAGTTTACGCTTTGGTGTACTGTATACAATACCGAATGTGAGTGCATTTAAGTCGCTTTCTCAGCGCTCTACTCCGAAAACTTGATATTCCAGAAAAACGCCCCGACCTCCGAGTAATAGGTCGCGAGATATTCGTGAAAAACTGATTTTCGTGATATTTTGACCTTTATAACTCTTTTAGCCGGCAAGATATCAATGTCGCTTTTTCACATCTTCATTACAATGTCGTGATAAATGTGTATACAAAAATTCAGCTCACTAGGGATTTTTCCACAGATTGGGGTTTGAAATATTGTTTGGAATTATTATGAGTGACATATACTGCTCGCCAAAGGCGGTGTGTAATCATCCAGTTTGGCAAAAAATAGTATTGGGGGACAATATAGGCTCAAAATTCCAAATGGTTCGAAATCAGAACATCAAGTTTACTATCAACGCATATTTTCGCAAAAAAATTCAGTTCTGGAAAAAACAATTTGTCTCACTTCTCATGAAAACGCCCGTACGTACTTGCTGATTTCATGTCTGAAAGTCATTTGAAGGGATTGAATTAAATCCGTTCCAATGAATAAAAATCAAGTGGTGCCCTGAGATTACCATGGAGAGCAGTCCAAAAAAGACAGAAAAAATGTAATAGAACGTATTGTAGATGATATGGCGGCTTATCAACCTGATCCAAAAATTAGTTTCACAAACTTATCGCTTCAACACAATATGAGCCGCAATAAAATACGGAGGTGTTTGAAAAGGCATAAAATGCATGCTTCCAAACCAAAATTTCTACATACTTTGACGATGGAGATGAAATCCGTCGTATAGAGTATTGTTTATGTATGCAGGAAATCATCTCAGTGACAGGAAGTTTTTAAAACGTATCTTATAAAGTGAGGAGGCTACCTTTACCACGAATAGTATGTATCTTTCCAGAACATGAGATTTCGGGCTGAACAAAATTCAAATTGGGTAGTGAATTGTGGGTACCAAAGTGAATTGTGGGTACCAAAGTGAATTGTGGGTACCAAATATCTCAGAAAGTTAAATCGTGGTGTGGTATTTTGAACGGGCCTTTTTTCCATCAGAATCTAAACGGACCACATTACCTCAAAAAAATGCATTTTCCGATGTGTTAAAAGAACTACCTCTATATGTTAGAAATAACCTGATTTTTCATATAGATGGTTCACCATTTCATAATAGTTGCATATGAAGGGTTTAGTTAGATAGGAACCTTCCTAGGAAATGGGTAAGACCCAATAGCTTTCTCGTAGTACGACCACACCACGATCCTCAGATCTAACTCCACCAGATTTTTATGTATGGGGAACATTGAAAAGGTTTATAAGGATAGGCCCACTAGTAGAGAAAATCTATGTGCAAGAGTTACCTATACAATCGTGCACCTAGAGAACTGAAAAGGGTTGAAGGAAATAATAGAAGGCGCATATAATGTGTTCATTTTAGGGGAATTTGATATAAGGCACACTAATTTAAAATCGTTTGCACCTGAATCAATTGAAATTTGTTTGTTTTTCATTTTGAAAACGTGATTTTGAAAGTACTGCTTGGAAATAGTTTTGAACTTCTAGATTTTTTGCCACAAAAACACTTGGCTTTTTTTAAAACGATGGGAAGATGATAATCTGAATTGGCATAAACCATTCTAAAAGCTCACTGATATGTTTCCATTCCACATAATAAACATTTCCTCTCTTATCAACTTTGAGGAAAGGAATACCCTTTGAGCAATATTCTGATTTAATTGGTCGGTTTCAAGTTTTGATGGTGAGATGATAATCTGAATTGGCATAAACCATTCTAAAAGCTCACTGATATGTTTCCATTCCACTCAATAAACATTTCCTCTCTTATCAACTTTGAGGGAAGGAATACCTGATTTAATTGGTCGGGTTCAAGTTTTGATGGTGTCAGAAACGAAAAGAAATCTACTTCAATAATTACGGAAGTTACGGAAATATTTATTCATGAGAAGTGAGACTAATTGGTTTTATCTGAATAAATTTTCTTCATCGAAAATCGGTATCGGTTCTAAAATTGATGTCCTAATTTCGAATTCGTTAAAATTTTGAGCATATATATTGTCCCCTAATACTATTTTTTGCAAAACTGGGTGATTCCATCGCCTTTGGCGAGCAGTGTATGACACTCAGAACAACCTTAGACAAGAACTCCAATAATTATGGAAGATACGGGATTGTATCCATGAGAATTGAGTCAAAGTTGGTCAAATATATCCGTTGGAATTTCGAGCCTATATTGTCCCCTTATAATATTTTGGTCGGGTTTATGTTTTGATGATGTCAAAAAAAAATCAACTTCAATAATTACGGGAGTTACGGGGGCGTTTCTAGGAGAAGTGAGACAAATCGGTTTTTTCAGAATAAAAATAATAACTATATCGGTAGTAAAATTGATGTCCGGATTCCGAATCCGTTGGAATGTTGAGCCTATATATTGTCCCCTAATACAATTTTTCGCAAAACTGGGCGATTCCATCGTGTATGCCACTCAGATCAACCCTAGATCCTGAAATCATGATTCAGAGGTTCTACTGCAATAATTATGGAAGATACGGGGGTGTTTCCATGAGAAGTGAGATAGGATTTTTTTGAAAGTATATGTTCACCTAACATCTTTTCTGAAATAAATTATAATTTCCAGTTTTCCATAATACATCTGTAAATCAGTTATACAGTGTGGCCGCAAAGTATGGAATAAATTCAATATTTCCAAAACCAAAGGTCGTTTTACAAAAACCTGAAACACGTCTATTTTTAATTTTAATATTCTACATTTAACAACAAAATTTCATTATACAGGGTGATCCATATTAATGTGATGACGTCATCGGTATTTTTTTAAATGCAACACCCTGTATTTGATGTCAGTAACCACCGACCAACACGGCAGTTGTGGATATAAAGTCAGTGGCGTAAAAAATAAGGGGGGAAATATAAGCTATTACCCCGCTGGAACGCCCATATATATATATAGTAGTATGGCGCATGGTATAGTAAGAAAGAGGAGTCGTTAGTTTGTATCATGTATTAATATAAGACATTTCATGTTGAAGAAACAGAGTCTTACAGGAATCTTGTTTGAAATTATGTGACTCCACAGGCTCCCCAAAATGCAATCCCATATTTCAAAAGTTACTCAACGTAAGGGCAAAGTATGCTGATGTGGTCAATATATTCAGAATTCAATTTTTTTGGCAGCCTTGATATGTGATTTGATTATCAAATTTTAATGTCTATCAAAAAAACTCAATACAGACAGACTATGTTTTCTACTGTTTAATCCAGTTGGATGTTCCATATTGTTCATGGGAAGGTCATAATGTTTGTCTGCTTGTAATTACAAATGAAAGTCTAATTTCTTCATGATACAAAATTGAAAATGCAGAATTTTTAAATCTGCCAAAAACATACCCATCTGACGGTTATAGGTAGACAAATGGCACTACCATCAGTTCCAATTTTTCATAGAGGGGGCGGTTCAATTGTCAAAATTTAAGTATCTTATGCTTTCTAAAGCTTGTTTTTTCATTATCGAAATTGATTTTTTCATCGGTATTGATAATCGAGTTATTTCAAAGGTCTATAAGATATAACCACNATCCTTTAAGAGTTCGAAGCGAAGCGAAGGAAAAGATTTGATCCAGGTGAGTTCATTACTAATAATTTTCTTTGTTGAGTATATCCTTTTTCATAAAGGAAATATAAAAGGGACTAAATCAATCATAACCTCATTATGATTATATTTCATTGGTTCGGACTTCCATTGTCTAATTTATATAAATTGATTTGAAGCACCTGAAAGAATCTGTAAAAAAAATGAAAAAGGATTAGCTGAAAAATAACAATTATATTAAGCAAAAAAACTGAAATTACAATGAATATATAAGAAACAATAAATTTTTTTTAACTATTTTAACAGATGAAAATTGAAAAAGTATTAACAAGAAATGAAAATTAAAACATTCTAAACCAATTTACTTCACCACTCATTATGATTAGTGATTTGGGAGGCGCCAGAAAAAAACAAACATAACATGTATATAAGTATGGAATATGATATAGATAACGAATATAGGGAAGAATATTTTTCATTCAAATATATGAAACCATAGTGAAACATATATTTAACCTTCATAGCAAGAAAAGTTTATTTATAAAAGAAAAAACCCCTCTTCAAAAACGACGCCACTTATACCATAAACAACTAATCTGCAAAAAAGATATGTAGACTGATATAAGATAATTATGGAATCAGGAGATAATATAGGTGGGTTTAATCATTTTAAACTTGTAAAAAATGTATATTATCTTGTAATTGAATACAGAAATATAATAAAGGAAAAGGAATTGATAAAATAGGAATAGATTTTGCGAACATACACTCAGCTAATAATTTTTTGTATAATCAAACAGAAGAACTGAATGCCTTATAATCAAATAACTTGTAAGGGAATGATTAAAAAAATGTATACCTTTTTCAGGGAGGCAAACTTAAAACATAAGGTACAGAATATTATCTGTTGAATGATTGAACAGACAAATGAAAATAGTGAAACTCAATATATTCAAACAACTACCATTTCAATTACCTTCAAAGAAGTTATTCTACCCTGAAAAGTAGATCTGTGCTACATGACATACGAGGTGACCCATATGTACCACATGTAACATAGTCTTATAATTGCCTTATTTTTGGATATACAAAAAAAATGCAGAGGAAAACGAAAATGATTTAATTGTACAGAATATCACAAAACAGTTGAAAAATATTATGAATGCAGTTCACCCAAAGTTTACATTGTAAGAGTGAAAATCATTACTCAAATAATCGCCCAGTGTACGAAATACACAAAAAATTGCATTTGGTTCGTTTTTCGATGCATCAAGATTTTTCCCTAAGAAAAATCAAGAGGTTTCAATAGGACCCAAAGATTTTCCAATTTTGACTAATGATCATGAACAGGTAGATAATAACCATATAACTATCAACCAAATGAGAGCAATGTCGCATAGAAAATCTTACAGTATAATAACTGAAATTTGTTCAGAAATGTTTACATACTAATCAAGATTTTCGTTAAGCATTGGATGATCATTTGCAAGCAAGTCGTGAATGTATACACTATGAAATGGATAGCTAATGAATTTATAACACAGAATAAATTATCAGTCTCCGTCTCCAATGATTCACATAATGAAAAATCTTATAGAAATTTATGAAAATGAAGAGGGATATTGAAAATTGATTTTAGCAAAGCATTTGATTGGGAATCACATGAAATTCTCTTGTTATGGAGGGTAATTCTGGCGATCTCACAACAACAGTATCAAGTTTTATATATGCAAGAGATCCAAGTATTTTGGCGTGGAGCAAGACAACCTTAGAAAAGGTTAAAGTTAATCTGGAAGATGTTATTGTGGATTCCGGTGATCAAACTACTGCCAGTGAAGAAGAGAATGTAAGAGAACAATTTTACTATTTATTTTTCTGAATATAGGTATGTAGGTAGGTCTGAAGTGAGTGGATCTATTCGACCCTCCACCGCAACCCACAAGGGTTTATTGTGGCTCACACCTATTCACACTCGGCCAAATAAACCCAGCTTCTTAACGAAGCCGATTGGTTTGTATGGTGAGTGGTCTTTCAGGTCAGATGATGAGAGTACAGATCTGCTGAACTCAAAGAACCTGATTCGGTCCCCAGTGGGGCAGGCACAAAGTATATGCTCTGCAGTTTCATCATTTTCTAGACAGAGGCGACACACTGTCTTCCGAAAGTCCAAGTCTCTGCATGTGATGGTTCAAATGACAGTGACCTGTAAGAAGATCTGTTAGACATCGTAGTTCATCCCTACTGTAGTCCAACAACTGTTTGGAATCAAGCTTCGAAGGGTGAATATAAACGCCTTGTAGTGAGCCAATCCTGGAAGATTCTGCCAGAAGTCCATACATTTTCTTGCCATCCAGGTGTTTAATCTTTATTTGGCAAAGCTTAATACGATGCCAATGACAGGTTCTGGTCCGATGAAGCTGTATGCAGCACCTTCCTTTGCAAGGGAGTCAGGAGCCTCATTGCCTTCCAGGTCAGTATGGCCAGGAATCCAGACCAGAGACAATCTGTTTAGTCTTCCTATCAAGGAGAGTCTTTTTTGGCAGTTTGCTACCAATTTAGATGTTGCTTGGTGGGAGCCAAGAGCTTCCAATGCCGCTTGACTGTCAGAATATTTTTATTGACTTGTGAGTGAGGTTGGATTTATCCAAACTCTCTGAATATAACTGGAGTTTTATCCCAACATCAAACCATTATTTCAACACCTCGACACGTGTTTGGATTACTAAGTGATCCATCTTCAAGAGGGAGATTAAAGGAAGTTTTTTTCAATAAATTGTTCGACATGAAAAAAAAATTAAATGTGTCTCACACACACACTACAATGAAGACAAAAACAGCGACACTTCGGTTGTGGATACTAATTGCAAGTTTGAAATATTTCAATCATCAACTTTGCCAAGTCTAAGACATGAAAGTTGTACCTGGACCAGATTTTTAAATCATGGGCATCGTTTTACACAAGAACAACAAATATTTCACGAGATTATTTATTTTTTTGGTAATCAAGTGATTCACAGGAATTCCGAAATATCTTTTTTTTTTGAGTAGGTTCCACTTTCACTGTACTAATCATTTTTGTTGCGCAGTTTCAGGCAGTAGATATCCTCTTAATTTGTATACTATTTTATTTTTGTTCCTCGATAAAGTTTATTCATTCAATTAGACTTATCAATATATAAATATCTGAATGTTTTGTATCAAACAAGATATCTTGGTTGAAATTTCAAAATGCTTTCTATTGGTCTTACTCTATAGGGAGATTTCAGTGAAAATGTTTGTTGCGTTGTTTCAGGAGTCCAAATGCATCCAAGTATTTTTAAGAATGAAGGGAGGTGTCCCATATGAAAATCTCTATCAAATAGACAATGACAACTTGATTTGCAAAGTTCCTGAAGGATCCTACAGTATGAGAAATCTAAAGTATGGTAATTCTATGACAAGAACATACACTTTTTCAAAAATATTTGGGCCAGATGTTATGCAAATTGAAATATTCAACAGCATCGTTAAACCAAGGATTTTGGGTTTTATAAATGGTAGGAATTCAACATTATTCACTTATGGAGCTTCCGGATCTGGTAAGTAGAAACTGAAACATTAGAAAACATTAGTTACCATTTAAAATTGTTAATAAATGATACTAAGATAAAACAGTGTAACTACAACTGATACAAATAATGATTGTAACTCTTTGCAGGCAAAACTTTTACCATTGTCGGTACTCCTAATGAGCCTGGGTTGATCCCTAGGGCTTTGGAGTATATATTCAGAACTCTTTCAAAAATTGAAGATAAACCAACCTTAAAACCAATGCCCAATGGCACAACTTCAAAGCTTGACAAGTCGATGGTACACTTGGAGAATATGAATAAGTTTGCTGTGCTGAATGCTTCAATATCAGACAAAACAGCTCATATAAAAACTTACAAGTAAGATACTCCTAACATGTATTTAATGAACACAGAATGCACTAAAAAACCAATTCAAAACTTTAATATCATATTCAGATGAAGGACATTAAAACTGGATTTATTAAAATATGTTACTTTGTCAGGTCAATTTACTTTTTTAAGATATTGAAATATCTCCTTTTGAATGAGAAAACCTTGTTATATAAAATATTACATGATTTGAAATTACATACATACTAGGTGATTACTATATTAAATTATTTAAAAGAACAATTCGTCCACTGTGGGTTAATGGACTAACACCTATCAGAAAACAACTACTCCCCTGGGTAATACCACGAATGGCGTTGGATTATATCAGACAGGTGTCAGTGCAGGATTCTTCACTGAAGTTATTCCTGCATATGCTGTTGGCGATGCAACTGCTTAAATTGATTTTCAATTATTAGAACACACTTGCAGACTGGTTTAAGGCTTTTTGTTGTCTTCAATAGGTGTCAGTCCATTAACCTAACGTGTAGGTAATTTAAGAGTGGCCTGAACAAATTGTTCAGGCCAGTCTTAAATTGGATTTACAGCCAGTCTCCAAGTATGCCCACTCATTTGTGATTACTATATTGATGCATAAGAACATGACTTGTTCTAAACAAATTTATTCCATACTTATATTTTTAGGCAAATGCAAGAAAGACTGAGTACAGAACCTGCTGCAAAAATAGATGATCTATCAAATGTGGTTATCAATATATGGGTCAGCTTTGCAGAAATTTATAATGAGAGTATCTACGATTTGCTAATAAGCGTCCCCAAAGGAAAGCAGCGACCTAGGTTAGCTTTGGGTCAATCTAAAAGCCGCACATACATCAAAAATTTGTCATCAATTAATGTTTGTAATGGAATGGAAGCCTACCAAGTGTTACAGTTCGGTTTACATAATTTGAAATATGCGGCCACTGCCATTAATTCACATTCCAGTAGGTCACATTGTATATTTACAATTACCTTAGTTCAGATGTCAAAAATGTGTAATGAAGTATGCATCAGCAGCTTCAATTTCTGTGATCTGGCTGGGTCAGAGAGATCAAAGAAGACAATGAATATAGGTGATAGGTTGAAAGAATCTAACAATATCAACACATCTTTATTGGTATTAGGTAAGTTAAATAAAAATAGTATTTTGTCGAAGTGTTTTGTGATGGATGTTTAGAAGATTTTAAAAATGTTACAATAATGACTAATACAATGATGGAAAAAATAACTTTACCGTTTATTTCAAATAAATCGGTAAAACGTCCCTTATCATCTGAAGTAGGTCTATTATGTATAGATAAAGAATTCAAATATATAAATTCTGCATATGTCTATGTGAATATATGGAAAGATATTGCCACAATATCTCTTGTTAGTTCAATTACTCATATCACGAACACCATTGTGTGTGATAATGTTTTTACAGAAAACCTAAAAATGGCGAAAATAATTCCAATCTTTAAATCAAGGGATAGGGAGGATCTGAATAATTACCGTGGAATAGCTTTCCTACCTATTTTAGCAAAATTAGCTGATTTACCTTAGAATAACTGATTATCTTGATTTATATCAATGACCTACACAAAAACATAAACGCATTAACAACCTTGTTTGCTGATGATACTACCTTAGCAATCAGAATCGAAAATAATTCTACCAGAATCGATGATATGATAGGATCGATCATTAATCAAGCTATTGAGTGGTTCACGGCAAACGAACTAAGTTTAAACACACACAAAACTCAGACACTTGTCTTCAATACCAAGCATACTGCCACTCAGAGTAACAATTAACTAGCAAGTTATCAAAAGCAATATTCTTATTAGTCGGTGGGCTATGCTTGGAGACTGGCAGTTAACAAATCTAAAGAAATGAACTTTAAATGTTCAAGCCAGTCTCGGATATACCTACACAGTAGGTTGAATGGACTAACGCCTATTAGAAAACAACTACTCCCGATAGGCGTCAGTGCAGGAATTATGGAACAATATTTATTTAGATTTAGGATTAGTTGTAGACAATGATTTGTCGAAACTCTATGTCGTTTAATATTGACAAATAAAGTACATTACATTACATTACTAATTTTTTAAATATAATGAAAGACAACTAAAAACTCTATCTGATCCTAATGTTGATGTCAGAGCTAAACAATTACATTCATTTCTATGCTCTCGCATGTACCAAATACAGAACAGATGTAACTTTGACAATAGATCTGATTTATCGAACGCTTGTCAAGTGAATCGAGCTAAATGAGCGCTCAGATATCTATAAAATAAACAGACCTTTTGTTGAAATGTTTTCAAAATTGTTACTACTGTCATTATTATTGGCGTTTCTTTGATATACTTTTGGCTACTCTACTGATGCCGGTTGGTTACCAAAAATACATAACTTTTATATGTAACTACAAAACCCCAATAAGTATTTCACTTCATAATATTTTCTTCAGGCATGTATCTACGTTTCCCAGATTTTTTTTCAGAAATCTGTGGTCTACCTAAGCAACATACAAACTCTTAGAACCCTAAAAGATAATCTTCAACAAATAACAGATGATTGTTTGAAGTTGAATGATCTGTAAGAAGTTGACACTGAACCACTATTAGCACTATAATAGATACTGTTTTTTATACATGTGATTTGTTGAACAAATTTTGGCATTTTTGCAAATTAAATTTTGCAGCCTCATGAGTCTGTTGCACTATATACTGTGTTTTCCAGTGTAGCATATGTCAGTAGCTTCTGGGAAGTACCATGAGTAGAGTAAGGTACTTTATTTGACCATTTCACATACATAGTATATTTATGGCATAGTCAGGAATACAGAAATTCTTGTCAATTGAAAGTATAATTATGAAATCAATAAATTGAGGATTTAATGAGGTCTTTCACAAGTTAAAGATCCTGCCAAGTTAATATATTCTTCATTGTTATAAAAGCACTGTTGGAGAATAAACTTTTTAATAGTAGATATATCTTTTGCAAGGCTTACTGTCTTCAGAGACGAGTGAAGATGTTGATTTATGTTCAGGCAGGTTAGATAAACTTGTATAAATATCTCAATGCATGTCAAATTTATTAACATTTTCATAAATCTCTAGTGAAACTTTATAGATATATAATGTTGGGAAGTGGCATAATGCCAAATTGAATAAAAAAAGGACGACAGTGCTCTTTGTAACCTTTGGCTATTATGACTATTTTCTGTGCTCTATCAGCTATCTAAACTAGGAGAGTTAATCCACATTGTGCTAGATACATTTTTGTAAGAAAAATATCTACTTGGGCCATCTCGGGAGCTACACTACCATATTATCTATTCATCTTACCATTGACCACTTTGATTACTCTTAGTATATCAATAAACAGTTATTATTTGATTGTACACGTAATGCTTTTGAAAAATAATATTTAATTTTTCATGAGATGGTTTTAGAGGAAGTAACAAGAATGTTCACTTCAATTTTTGTTGCAGGCAGGTGCATTGAGAATGTGAGAAGTCTTCAACAAATAAAAGACAAACGTCTAGTCCCATTCAGGGAATCGAAATTAACACAGCTGTTTCAAAGAGCCCTAATGGGTTTTGAGAACATAGAAATGATTGTTAACATCAATCCCTGTAGAGATATGTTTGATGAAACTTATCAAGCTCTGAATTTTGCTGCCATCGCGAAGGAAATAGTTATAGAAGAGCAACCGACAAAGCCGATCAGGAGAAAAAATAGATTTTCAGACATGGCCGAACATGCGAAGCCAAATTTAGAGCCTGTAGAGGAAGTGAACGATGCCCGTGACCAAGAATTGGAGCAGCTGAGGAAAATGGTCGTGGATTTATATAATGAAATTGAACATAATAAGGAGGAGCATTATAAAGAAGTCGAAGAGGAAAGGGAGTATACTATTAATTTATACAAGGACTTTATTAAAAAGAAAGAGATACAACATAAAGAAGAAATTGAGGAGGCCGTCGAAAGGACTGTGGAAAGGTTAGAGGAACAACATCGTAGAAAAATTGAACAATTGAAATTCGAGTTTCTGAATAAATCGTCAAATGGAAATGATAGTGTTATAAGCATTGATGATTCCAGTACAGAAGAAGCTTCCCCTCAAAAGAAGTCGCGTGATATCTCTGATCAGACAGAGAAGATTCAAGAACTGAAACATCACATAGCCTTGATGGAAGTAGAACTGAGCGAACAAACAAAAATTTTGAAAAAGTATCAACAAAATCAGAAACAATATGATCGCCAAATCGGAGAACTCCAACAAGAATTAGACAAGTTGAAAATAGAATTAACTGATTCTCAGGTTCTCCTTAGACAAGCAAAGGAGTCCTACATGAGTTTGTTGGATGAAAATGATTATTTGAAAGAACAAAGGAAAAAGTTGTTAGCGGAGAATTTCCTGCTCGAAGAGAAGTACGAGATGACACTCTCTACTCAGAATATTTGTTTACACTGTGACTCGCACGACTCTGATGAGGAGAACACTACGACTAGGTCATCTACGCTTTTACCTGTTATTGATAGTACACAAAGCGCTTCAAAGATGCGCCTGAAGGAAGAAGATAAAAGAGCCTTTTAAGGCCTGACAGTGATGAATCTGTGATAAAGACATTTCTTAGTTTTAGTAAAAAGAACTTACTTTTAAATATTTGTTAATGAAAAACATTAATCTGTATATATAAAGCACAATTTGAAAAATTAAAAATAATTTATCATAATAGTAAGTTTTTTGATCCCAAGAAACATTAAATGTTTATAGTGGCTATAATGTAACAATAATAATGATAATAATAATATTTATTCATCTTCAGAAACCCATATATCAATAACAATAACACAATAACATCACTACATAGTATAAAACAAAGTTGCTTTCCGCTGTTTGCCCCTAAGTATGCTTATATCTTTTAAACCATGCAACAGATTTTTATACGGGTTTTTTAAATAGATAGACTGATTCAAGAGGAAGCGTTATATGTATATTACATGCATTAGATAGTAGACAGTGTGATAAAGTTTTAAAACAAATATTTTACATTTCAACTGGTTTACCAAATTTGTGATATTTTCAAGGGTCTTAGCAATTCTACATACAGAAACATTGCAGGTTCATTTGACTCATCATAGCTATACCTTGACCTAATTATGTAAACTGCAATATTTTTAGTACGTTAAACTGTTTGCACTTTGCACTTCAAATATATAAACAATAAGATACTAAGTGATGATCAATCAATTTGTGTCAATTTCGTCTGGCGACATGATTAGTGTGCATGTACTTTTCGATGTAAGATGTCAACTTTGTCAAAAATTAAGTGGAACTCGTGGTAATGACTGGTTTCAATTAAACTACTTGAGGCAACCAACATTGATAATTTTAAAGGTTTCTAATGTGATGTCGTAATCTTACATTGCAAACGCTGGCTGAACCCTACGAGATAGCTCAAGAAATGTACTACAGTATTATACACCCTAAAAAGTCTACATCTCTTCAATATTCTCGAGAAATAATGGCTTATTTACGAAGCGATTTTAAGCAATACAGCATTAATCCTTTTCCAATTAAGTACCTTAAATACATTGTGCGTTTAATATAGATCAATATGGCCCTTTACAGCATGTAATTTAAATGAATATTTTCGAAGATGTTACCTATTAAAAATGGAGACATAGTGGTTGCGGCGGTACCGGCCGGTGGCGCGTGCCTATAAATAGCGCGTCGAAGGCCGCCCTTTGCCCTATAGCATTTTATGATTAGCAAAGATCTCACTCGTTTATATGTATATTTAGTATCAACATTGCACTCGTGCGCCAGGGCGGGTTGCTAGTGCACAATAAAATACGACTCGATAAGCTATTAAAGAGCACATGATGGTTTAAGATTTTTACTTCAAGCATTTAATTGTAGTGAATCTTCATCCCATTTAATTATTTCGAGAAATTCAATAACGTAGATAAGCTTTATAGATGAAATGTGTTTTAGACTGCTTTCGAATTCACCGCATGGTACCTCTCGAAAATGAAGTGACAGTAAATTATATAACCTAATATAATACCTGAATTTTCAGTTCTCTTCAGTCTATTTGATTCCTGTACAAGATCTGTATTGTGATAAAGCATGCATTTCATTAGTTCAGACTTCCATTGTCTAATATGATATGAATTGATTTGAAATCCCAGAAAGAATCTAATAATATTTAAAAGATTAGCTAAAAAATAACAGTTATATTAAGAAAAAAAAACTGAAATTACAATGAAATAAAATACGAGCAACAATCAAAAATTGAAATATTACAAGAAATGAAAATTGAAAGATTCCAAGCCAAGTTCTTTCACGACGTTCCGAAACCTTTTATGATTATCTGAAACATATCTACTACAAAAATATATTGTATGATGAGCAGAAACAGGTGTGACATCTCAAACGAACACTATAATTGTAATGAAAATGGAAATGAAGTAGTTTATATACACAAAAAAATTAATAGCGCAATAAATGTTCGAATTATTTGTTTCGTAATGTCCTTCCATTTCGAGACAAATAATGGGCCAATAATATGGACTGCAAGATCACCAGATCTTACTATTTTGGACTATTTTCTATGGGGAACATTGAAAAATAGGATTTTCGCTGGCAGAGAGATAGAAAATGTGGAAGACTCGAGATTGAGGATTTTGAATGATNGAAGACTCAGAATTGAGGATTTTGAACGATTTCGCAACAAATAAGTATAACGAGGACAATAAATAATATGAAAAACCGAGCTCAAAAATGTCTCGAAATGAAAGGACTCCAATTATTTATTGTTCCAATAATTTTTTTGTTTATATGAATTACTTCATTCAATTTTCATTACAATTATAGTATTCGTTTCGGATGTTATTATTGCTATCATTTCTTTTTCTGCTTATTGAAACACATGTAATATATTTTTGGACACTCTATTTCAGGGATCAAAATAGTATTTTTGAATAAAAATGTGTCGACGGGATGAGCATTTTCATCGACAGAAAGGTGAATACCTACAAAATTGAAATATCAATTATAAAATGATCCAGGTAAAAACAAAATATTTTTTCCACCTTCATTCTCAGCAGACATCTTATCAGAATCGGTTTGTTCTTAAGTACTATCATTATCCTACTCCGAATTATAATCTACCTCCGTAAATGCTAAATCAGCAGAACCTAATGAAAAATCGGATTTGGTTCTTACTATATCGGTTGATGTAGATGGAACATCAAGAAATGTTGACTCCGTACTCTCCGTAATGTCAGGTTTATTTGGCACCAATTACTCTACACAATTTTGAGTTTGAATTAATCTTCCTTTGTTTCTCTGTAAATGTATACATTTCCATAATGAATACGATTTCGGATCTTCAACTGAAAATTAAAAACTTACGAATTGAATGTTTTACAAAAATTTATTTTGTTTGAGAATGTGATGTAGCAGCATATTTTAACTTCTTCTTTTCGCGTGACTTTCGATAATCCGCTATGGACAATTTTATCTTTTTTTCCATAATCAATAACATCGGCAAACTGTTTATTCGTCAAAGTAACAATAACAAACCAGACTGCTACTACTATATCAATTTCCAATCTCTTAGAAAATGATCACAGATCACATTTGAATTAGACAGGGAGCGATAAGGAATTCACAACTGATCGAGGTCGAAGTATTGAAAGCGAAAGTGATACCAAAATTTTGCTGTTTTTCGCAATATCTACAGATGCCAACTTATTAGGTGGAACCAGCGTCGAGAAAGGTATTGCATTTCTGGTGATTAGGAAAAGTAATTGTTTTGGATTTATTCTAAGTTAGAGGTTCCAATTTAACCTTTCAATATCTCAAAAGGAATTTTGATGATTCAGATTAAGCACCTCAAAAATACAGTGTTCGAATATAAACGCAAAGTTATGAACTTTCATTGACATTATTCGATTGAAGTAGATTATTACAAAAGTTAAATTTGTACAATTTCACATCCATAATTAAATATCATTCTTAAGTCTTTTTTCAGTAGTACTGCATAACGTTTTCATAAATATCTTATACGAAAATAAAAACCGCTTTTCTAGGTGGGAGATACTCACTCGATCTAAACATAAAACGACGAGACCCTCACCTACCACATAAAAAATAAATTAAAAAGTCACTCCCAGATTCATTGGTTCGAAATACAATGGGGTGGAGCGGTGCTTAGACCCTTTGCTGGGGGCCTTTTCTGTTCTATTTAGAACCCACTTGTGGTCCTGCCGAGCAGCAAAGGTATTAGAGAAAGAAGGACCGAAAATACTTGTAAAGTCGAGTAGCGTCACACACTGAATCGCTGTTCTTTGTGTAACAGTGGCGGGGAAAGCGTTTAATAGGATAAGAAAGAGATCATAGGTATTATTATTTCAATACAAAATTGTCATAAATACATAGATTAACTTAAGTAGGCTAACCACAAACATTGGATATGTATTAATGGGAAAATTCTAATGAACGGAAGAAAAAAATACAATAGTATTCCCGAAATATTCACTTCCGAATAAGAACATTGAATTATATAAAAATTCGTAATGCCATAAGGGTTCTCAAATCGAGTTGATACAGCTTCTCTCTAGTCCACTTCAATTTCTTAGAACCAAGAAGTGAAGGTCGACACAATCTGAAATTCTATTGCCAAGCATATCACGCACAAATGTTATGATGTATTCAATTTTTCATTCCTCTTTTGCAATTCTACGTATACGAATATTTTATATATACTTTGTTTTAGCATTTACTTTTATACATTTCTATATACCATTATTTTTAATATTTATTTCACAAATACTCGGTAATAATAGCATTTTTACCTTAATTTTTCTGTTCCTTTTATATTTTATCAGAGATCATTTATATCACGAAAGAAATCTCAATCTGAACTTAGAATCCATTTGCAATATCTTTCTTGAAATTATACAAAAGTAAAATTTATATTAAACGCTTTCATTAAAAAAGGTAATGATGTAGATAATGTACTAAATACTACTTAAAAATAATTCGGAAGGTCCTAGGTAGCAGTCGTCACACTACTCATCTCAGCAATCTACGGTATTGAACAGATAAAAAATAATAAAATCGTTGGGCATAGCGTAATTTGTGTAAATATGTATATACTACGCTCAACGATTTTATTATTTTTTTATCTGATCAATACCGTATATTGCTGAGAAGAGTGGTGTGGTGACTGCTACCTAGGATCTTCCGAATTATTTTTTTAGTACGTTATCTACATCATTCTTATTTTTTTCGATATTTTTTTTTACTTATTTCATTCTTAGTTTTTAGTTTCTACTTTTCATCCATCCTAATGCCACAGTTCTTGGCACGTTTTAATATTTTACCTTAACTTGGTTGGTGTACCGCTAACGACGTATCATTTTCAGCCACAATAACGCAACACAGTCCTCGACACGATAAAAAATCTTGACTTTTATGGGAGATCTAGGTTTGTATCCCAATTCTGAGTTGACAAAGTTCTTTGTATAGATTATATTGGATTTGAATATTTTTCATAGTTTTTCTACTATAGTACTAGTCAAGCCCTGTCATTTGATACCCATATTGAGGTAGTTGTGAAATAATATGTAATACGCCATTTTGGATTCACGATGATGCAGAATTTATTAAATTATATTGTCAGCAATACTGAATGTGTATACCAAATAGCAGATCAATCTGTGAACAGAAGGGAGTCAAACATCAATTAACTTAACCCAATCAAACAAACAGGGCAAGCTAAATAAAACCGTTCAATAATGAAAATTGAAGGCTAGGCCACCAACAACAGATTTTTACATCGATAAGACGCTTATTTTCAATAGCGATAAAACTGACGTTTTGCGCTACTGTGTGGACCTAGTTATACATAATTCTCATAATTCAAATCACTCTCAATATCTCGAAATATTAATCTGTCCCAACGTACCTACTAAGTTTAATTTTACATAAAAGTCTGTTGGATATAATTCAATATTCAGCGCGATATCAGCAGAAGTAGTTGTTTTCCGGCATGGATTTACCAGAACCTACTGTGTAGTTACTTCGGAGGACATAGATGATAGATGAATGTTTCAAAATTTTATTGAAATTTTTATTCTTTTATGTAACTGAAAAAAACTATGATTAATCCTTTTTTGGGTGCTCAGTTACTAGATGATCCATTCCTGTAAAATCCTATATACGAAAAACACATTGAAAGTAAATAACCCAGACATACAGGTAGATACAAATTTTAAAATCCCACCACCTTAGTCCTACTCCGCCACTGAATCATCTTCTTTTCTTTGTATGGGGTCCCTTTTAATCGGTGCACAATGAGCCATATAAATTAAACAGGTTTTTTTGTTAGTTTTTGATGAGGGTTATCCAGATGGACGACTATGTAACATGTGCTTTTTTATAATTTGAAATAAAAAAAGATTAACACCACAGTGGTCGAATGGCTCAGGGGACATCACAAAACACTTTTATGAAATACGAAATTAGTATGATGTGTTGTTCAGTTTGAATGAGTCGTTGGCCAGATCCATGTTATTGGTGAATATTTATTTATTTTTTTCTTATTCATTTGTGTATTCCGTAATGTATATTGAGTTTGGAAGTGAAGTTTTGTCTAATTGCTAGTTTCTTATTTGGTGGAGGTGATAAATAATTGTTTGAAAAATGTTTTCAAGGTTGAGCATCAGCAACCCCAACATAACTTTTTATTACTTAATTATTGGAAATTTAAAATGATAATAATCTTTATTTTTTTCAAAGAAAATAATAATAATTATGAATACACTGACCCGTTACTTGATGAAAATAAATAAAACTATGCATTTTCACCAGAAATTTTATCTAAGGCGCGTTTCGTTACACAGTAGCTTCATCAGTTGAACTGGCATATCAAACTATTCTAAAATGTCTTTTATATAATGTAGGTAATCACATAACTTAATTAGATAAATGATCAATTCTGGCATAACAGGTATAGTACCTATTCGAAAAAACAATTACAATACAGTATTACTTCTAGGAGAACAAGTGATTTATAAATATGTTAATTATTAACATTTTATGAAAACAAGTTTCACAATGTTGAGTGAATAACTTCTTGTTGGTCGTTCAAAAGAAAATTTCAATGTTTACTTTTATTGGTTTCCCAAAATTCCAGCATTTACTGTGTGTAATATCTTATAAAAATCACACGTTAAAAGGTAAGACCTCGTTAGTCCTTAGCTCGCACAAGTTTCTCAGCTTCTGAGAGTTGTCGTTCGTATGGTGGCGATAGCTGATTAACGGAAAAACAGATTTTAAACAGAACAGATAGTCAATGGTGAAATCGTGATTGTTCTCTAATAGGTGTCAAGTATAGGTGGAACGTGTTAGGAATCATACGTTAAAAGGTAAGACCTCGTTAATTCTTAGCTCGTACAAGTTTCGACTTTTGAGGGTTGTCGTTCGTAGGTGTGCAACAGCTGTTTAACGGAAAAACAGATTTTAAACAGACAGAATTTTTTTAATTGGTGTTTTTTAGTTCAAAACTCATTTTATGTTCAGAAAATATTGTTTTTGAATTGTTTGAAGTCTTGTCTATATAAACTTTTAAGCATGATCCACGTGTTAGTTTGTAGACCCCTGTATCGTTATCTTTTTGTTCTTTATACGTCTACGCAAGGAGTAATCAGATAACTCCTGAAGAAAACCAATTCCACCTATACTTGCCACCTTTTAGAGAACATCCACGATTGAACTACGACATATTACACACAGAAAATAAAGTACAAAAATTAAACCTTCTGGAATCTCTGGAAATCAGTAAAGGCAATGTAATGATTTGACACTTATCGAAGTTTACCTCTAACAAACTATTTCTACACCACATGGAAAAAACTTCGAGATCTTTTTGAACTAATTAAACGACCAACAATAAGTTATTCTCTAACCGTTGTTACACTTGTTTTCATAAAATATCAATAATTATATTATTTACGAATTACTTGTTTCTTTGAAAGCAATATTCTATTGTAATCGTTTTTTTAAACCTGTTTTACCAGACTTATCAATTATTTGGTTTTGTACTGTGGTACAAAATCTCGATCACCTTATATAAAATTTCAAGCAAGTCTTGTATGGTGGATAATAGATCTAGGTATTCAGTGTCACTATTTTTCGGATTAGAAGGACGTCGATTTTTGAAATGTATTCCTGACGTTTCGCTGACGCGTGTGACTAGCTTCTTCAGAGGTTTATACATCCTGAGTTTATCACCGAATATATTATATTAAAGTTGCGTAAAACGTATTTATGTTTATTCGGGTCGTTTGGTGTGCTAATTCTTGTACCTGGATTAGGTAAACTGCGTAAAGTGTGTTTATGTTGACATAGGTAGTTTGGTGTCCTAGTACCTGAACCTGAATTAGGTAAATTGTCAATAATATTCGTAGACCTTTTTATACCTGTTGTTGAGCTGTTTGTTATTCTTGAACTCCTGAATGGAATATATAGAATGTATAGAATGGAATTCTATTCAGCCACGGAATACTGTGGTTTCCTTCACTGAGTGCGTGCTCCGCCACAGCAGACTTGTCCGTTTGGCCTAGTTTGGTTTGGCCAACCATGGATACTCTAGCCGACTGGTACGGGAGGCAATGGAGATCCACAAACATACGGATAATTTCAACAGAAAAGAAGAAGCTATAGACCTCAAACGAATAGGGAATTCTATTCTAAGAAGTTCAAGAATAGCAAACAGCATGCCACCAGATAGAAAAGGGTCAGCGGATGCTATGGACAATTTACCTAATCCAGATACAGGATTAGGTACAAGATTAGGTAGCTCACGAAACGACCTGAATCTACATAAATACGACCGTCCCAAATCTTTCGTGCTCTCGAGGCTGAACTCTTTGAGAACTGTTCCCGTTGCTCATGCGCATTCATGTGGAAATTTGTTTGGGCTATTTTCTAGGATTTTTTTCATTTATTTGGTTTAAATAATTGATGATTGACGTTAGATAACTTTTGAACTGACTACAAGGATACGCTACATAACAAAATGGACATAATCAACAGTATTTTCTCGTCTTTATTTCTTCATATATACGATAGGTGGCACAGTGGTCTCCTCAAAATGCGTTCTGGTTTAACCAAGTGTCCGAGACTATTTCGGACTATTTGATATTTTTTGTTTGTACGCATCATGTCTTACGCAGTTTCCCAACAGTTCCGGATGTTAGAATCAGAACAAACCTAATGAAACGGCAATCGTTGGAGAACCAGGGAAACAGCGACTTGAGATGGTACGCGGCTATCATAGATGGAACAAGATTTGAGAAATATGCTATTTGAAGCAATCCAGCTCTTGACCTGCTCAAGAGAAAAGGCAGCCTACAGTCTTGTTGACAACGACATTTTTCTGTAATTGTTGAGAACAGGAAACCTATTATGTGATAACATGATCAATAGAACATCAAATTCATTGTTTGTGAAATAAAAATTGAAGTTGGCTACTCTGGATGAAAAGTGCCTTGTTTGTCGTTTTTATTTCGTTATAATTCCTGGTAATTACTGAACTTCACTTGGATTATTCGAAATCAAACGACTAAAAATATTTCTGTCGTTTGAATAACATCAAAAGCTTATTCGTTACATTTATTTGACGCATATCAATATTTGCTTTACAATCAACAGTTTTTGTATGACCTTGACGAAATACATTGTTGAGATTTGTAGGTCACGTTCTTCAAAACCAGTTGTACACAGTCCTACGTGACTTGCTTCTTTGGAAAAATTCAATAAAACTAGATTCCGTTTTTTTTGAATTTGACAAGAGTATATTCCATAAACTAAACTCCTCTGTAGTGTTTTGCAGATGGCTAGCAAGAACTGTAAGATATTCCCAAAAATTGATAAAAATGTTATTATAATTATCGAATGTATAATTATTAATTCTAGGAAATATGTTGTTGTGATAAACTTATATATAAACTCTGTTCTCCAGCACTAATTGCGGTACTTCCCTTTATTATGAACGCCATAATCTGGACATTAAATTTATCAATGCATTTGTGTTTATAACATTATCATGAATCAAAACCAGTTTTAGTCTGTTCCATATAACCCCAACGATCTCAGTCGTTGCGCAATTGGTAATTCAACTCGCTGGAGGTCTTATTCGGAAACAGATAAAATAATATAATTTTCAACGAATTTACCATTTTCTGTTCATAACATAAACAAATAATGGACTTTCAACCGTAATTGTATTATGTTTATTGTGCCTTCGGCTCGGTGAACGATTATTATTTTTTCGACGTTGGAATTTTGAGAATGCTATTCGAATTTCACGTTGAATAAAATATTATTCAACTGAATTTATATGACTATTATACAAATAAATAATGCAGTAAATAATTCAAAAATCGACTACATGCAGCCTATAGAAATTTCTTATTATGTTACTGCCACAAATTTTCATTGCACTCAAGATGCATAGAAACCCTGGTGTTTTTAACGGTTTGTTTTTGATTTGTCAACAAACACTTTCGATGTGAGAAATGACATTGATTATTGTGCAAGAATCAAAATTTGTCGGGCGTATCTTGTTCAGATCTTTTATTTTTGGACCATGATTTGATATCGTCGAACTCTTTTTAGAGTATGTTTTACGTGGAGTTTCTTTCAATGGAGGGAAGACTTCCACGAGCAATTAGATGGCGTGGCGATGGGAATATACTCAGCCCAGTGGTAGCCAACTTCTTCATGGAACGTTTTGAAGATAAGGCAATCGATGCCTTTGACTTAAAAACAAAACCGACCTTGTGACTACGTTACGTGGCTGACACCTTCATCTGTAAACATGAAAGAGACGCTCAAAATCTTTTCCTAAACCACTTGAACACTCAACACCCCAGCATCCAGTTCACCATGGAGAATGAACAGGACCAGCGGATAGCATTCCAGGATGTACCTTCGAACGATGTGGACTAACCCACAAACTGTACCAAAAACCCACGCACGCGGATAGGTATAGTTCAAGTTAACGATATAGTGCAACCTACCTTCCAAATAACAGGGTTATATTTGAAAATACTTCTGAATACTAATTACTACATATGTAAACAATCGATCGCTTCAAAAACACTTTTCTGCTAGTATTTTTTGGTAATATTAAATACTCCATCTTTAATTAGATCTATTGCCTTCTTATCAAATTCTGGAAAATTATTTTTACGCCTGGTGATTTCCCCAAATCAACTCGATGGGATTGAAAACACAAAAATAGAGGGGGAAGTCTCATTATTGTGTGTCCATACTTTTCAGCAATTCTCTTAAGGGCATAGACTTTTTCAAATGTTTTTGTCTGTAAAACTTCAAGCAGTTGGTTTTCGGTACAGTAATCTTCAAAATACAAATTGATATCCATTAAAAAACTTTATATTTCATCTTTCCTCGAACTTTTTATTCGGTACTTTGATGAGCTGTCACGAATGATAGGAAGCGTTGTCAAGAACTGTTACACTATTCGCTTCCAAATTTGGGATCAATGTGTTTTCAAACCATTCCTCAAAAATATTAGCTTCCATGTTCTCATGATAGTCATTATTGCCGTCCTCAGGTTTTTTCCACATAATTTCAAATAATTCAGAACCCATCCTTTACTTTCTTCGCAATGCACAATGGTTAGTCGCGATCCTTTGTTTGCAGGCATGTTAGGCGTACACATTCTTGAACTATCAGTCCACCCTTTCGTAGCTATGTCGTGAGTGTCATACCAAGTTTCGTCCAAATAGAAAATTTGCCGTTGTTCTTGTCTATATTTAGTTATTTGTTCTAAGTATTTGTTTCGCGATTCCACTATTCTTCTGCTTTCCATAACTGCTTGCCGTTTGTTTATTATTTTAAATCTAAATCCTAGTTTCTTTATCCAATTCTGAAGAGTTTTGTCACAGCAGCTCACGTTTAGGCCGGAAGTATTGAATTTCTTCCTTATGATTTCAGTTGTAGGAATCTCATTGCTTTTGTAACAGTCGTATAGTGTTTTTTCAATGATTTTATTAGATGAACATTCAAAGGTTTTGGTAATCCCGTATCACATCGCGCCTTGCGTTCATAATGTTTGTTTTTGACTATTTTACTTACAGTTGAGAAAGGAATTTCGGTTAAATCTGATGTTGCTTGTAATAGTTTGTTTCCCTCGAAACCAAACTTGAGATGTAGATTCTTATATACGTTGAAACATAATCTCTGTGTTTCAATATTCAAATGCATCCAAATCTTATTCACTGGTATCTTTTTCCCATTGTTCATCACCATCGCTATTGGAATCACTATACACAGGAAAAAGTCTGCGGTGTTATCAAACTCGTTATTACTATTAGTACTCGTCCAAGGACGCCACATTTGAAACAGATAACAAAAATTTTAAGTAATTATAACTGCACCAATTTCGAATTTCAACACTCAAATCGTGATCAGTTCCTGAACTAAACATTGGCAATACGACGGCTCGCATTCCATTCGTCACCGTAACATGACTTCAAATTTAATTTTATGACTCTTCGGCCAATCATAACACTCGGTTAGTAAAAATCATCCAATACGAACAGCCAATTCTCCAGTCCACGTGGACTAGTTGGCAGCGGCTTTATTCCTCTGTATTGGTTTTTTGATCTTCAACTTTAAGTATGCACAATACCAGTTACTTCGACTATACCTACGCACACTATCCTAGTCAAAAGACTTGATTCATTTCTACTCTAACTGAACGGGCTTGATGCACATATGAACCAGAGCATCTAGAGAAAGAACTGGAACAAGGTGACTTGAGATCCATTCGATCTCAAGTGACCTTGAGATCGAATGGATACAGTGTACCCTATCAACAAGGCCCTGAAACTGAAGAATTCCAGGGTTCAAAACGGGAAGGAAGCTCAGATGGTTGCACGTGCGTATCTATTGTATACTAATAGGTATTATAAATGTGAAAGTTTGTGAGGATAGCTAAATGTATGTATGTATAGGCTCTTTCACGCCTAAACGACTGAACGGATTTACATAAACACAGCTTATATCTGTCTGTTTAAAATAAGTTTTTCCATTAATCAGCTGTCGCCCCCATACGAACGACAACTCTCAGAAGTCACAGAATCATCCCAGCTCCAACCAGATAAATTCTCTGGTCGAGGCGGGAATCGAACCCATGACCTTCCGATCATGAGTCGGGCGCACTACTACCGCAGCCAATTCCACAACTATATACATCAGAATAACATATATGCTACAATTTACAAAGGGTTTGTATAATTTTGGTTATAATTTTGGTAAGTATCAAGTAAGTCGGAAAAATTCTTGCTCCCTGAGAGCTATCTTGGAGTGCACTGCCTATACCGTCCGCGATAACATATATCTACCTCTTATGTGGTAGCCACTATATGCAAAATACTGAACCATATATACAATTGAATTGGATATTTTTTTTAACGCACATTTTAGAATATCTGTCAAATTCTTATAAAAATTGATACAATTGTCGTTTTAATAATTTAATATAAATGAACTTTGTCTTTTACACCAAGTAATTTGGACAAATTGTTTAAAAGTTATCACGATAAAATTAACTTGACGCAACGCAGTGAGCCATTACGCGTCGCTTCTACGGTAACACGACGGGGGACGATGCGCGAGGGTAGAGGTGTGCTCTAAGCAATGAAGTGCCATCGTCGAGAACGCAAACCGAATGCGCGTCAGGGCAGACGTCGTTGACGGTTGTGTTAGTTTTGCCAATTTCTTTATAGGTAACATAATTCGACTTGTGATATACTGTTTGGAACCTTTGGTGTAGTAATGAATATTACTGGAGTTTTTTCCCAACACCAAATAGTTATTTTTACACCTCGACACGTGTTTCGATCACCCAAGTGATCATCTTCAAGAGGAAGATAAAACTAATAACTACTCAAAACTAAAGCTACTTATACTAATCAGGTACATTATATAGGTAGGTAATCAGTAATACCACCCATACAAGTGTACCACCCTAAATTAATTTTACAATTGGCCTTTCTATTATTTATATTTGGTGATGGTGATGATTTGGTGTTGGGAAAAAACTCCAGTAATATTCATTAACATAATTCGATATTACTTAGTGCAGTTGGCATATTTTTTAATTACTGTATTTTTAAAGTAAAGATATAAATTTGTTTAAAATGGCCTGTCACGAAATGTGGAAAAACAAATTCTACGCGGACAACAACTAGTCTACCATATATCCCTAGGGTCACAGACATAATTGGAAAACTCTTGGGTCGGTCAATAACCTTCTTAGGGTATTTCACCTTCCACAATCTGAAAAATATGAAAATTGTAATGAAGACTTTATACACGTGTAGAAAGGGCAAACTTCTTAGATTACCCAGATATCAAAAAAACTAAGAAATTATACAATACTTATGTTAACGTTTCGGAGGTTAAAATCTGTTTTTCCTTTGCTGATTCTCTTGATGTTTCAACTTATTCGACAGATGTCAAAGGAGGTCGACGAAAACTGATTTTCCTCCTCAAAAAATGTTTTTCGTTCAATAACATTGATATATTTCGCATTTCAAAAGTTCTTTGACATCTGTCAAGGAAGTTCGAAAATGAAGTGAACCAGCGAGGAAAAAACTGATTACTGATAAACAGAAAACTTTTCTTTGTGAAAAGTACTTTGTATTTACACAGTAACTTATCGAGGTGAACTAAAAAGTTCTCCATTACAATTTTTATGCTATTTATCGGAATCCACTAACTGATGGCGGTGATTCTCGAAAAGATTCATGTCATTTTTTTATAGCTAATCAGGTATCACGATAAAAATACACCACCCCACAGGTAGAATATCTTATATCGGGAGACCGTAGTAGCGCAAAAGTGTCGGGATTTTCATTAATAGCTCACCTGCTGCTCCGTGGGGTAGTTGTTATATAATATGTGGAAGCCAGGACCGGATTTAGAATGTTTTGCAGTTAGTCTTTTGATCTCTACTTCAACCTCTGAGAAGAAACCGCGTATCAACGCGTCTAGATTTCTTCTTCCTACGACATACTTTTTCTTAGTTAAGGGTGTGGTCAAGATTTGGGTTGAATTGATGTAATTTATTCTTTGAAAGACATTTTTGTAGAGGTGTCCACGTTTATTACTATTTTTCTGGGTTGTCAACCTTCCACAATCTGAAAAATAAGTAAAGCTAAATCAATGGACAATCTGTGAAAAATAAATAGAACATTTTTCTTTGTGAAAAATACTTTGTATTTATTTACACAGTAACTTATCAGGTTGAAGTAAAAAGTTCTCCATTACAATTTTATGTTATTTATCGGAATCCACTAACTGTTAACGGTGATTCTCGAAAAGATTCATGTTATTTTTTATAGCTAATCAGGTATCACGTCAAAAATACACCACCCCACAGGTAGAATATCTTATATCGGGAGACCCTAGTAGCGCAAAAGTGTCGGGATTTTCATTAATAGCTCACCTGCTGCTCCATGAGGTAGTTGTTATATAATATGTGGAAGCCAGGACCGGGTTTAGAATGTTTTGTAGTTTGTCTTGATCTCTACTCCAACCTCTGAGAAGAAACCGTGTACCAACGCGTCTAGATTTCTTCTTCCTACGACATACTTTTTCTGAGTAAAGGGTATGATCAAGATTTGGGTTGAAAGATATTTTTGCAGAGGTGTCCATGTTTATTAATATTTTTCTGGGTTGTCAACCTTCCACAATCTGAAAAATAAATAAAGCTAAATCAATAGACAATCTGTGAAAGTGTAATACAGGGTAAACTGAAAAGTTCAATCCGAACAGTTTCAACCTAATGTAAACCACTAAATATTTCAATTATTCAGTAACTTTTATTCATAAATGTTCCCTACAAATTGAATAATCAATGAAAAATTAAATGAAATGAATATGTTTGGCTTTCTCTAGATGATTTACGTTTCGGAAAATATATAGTCGGTTTCTGTCCTGTTCTGTTCTTTGGATTTTGGGAAAACACAAAAAATTTACTGGTGAAAAACAAAAAGGTAAATTTCCTTTGAAAATGTCAAAATATAAAAAATGTAGATTGCATATTCCATAGTCCACATGAATTCAGGTACATGATGTTTCCCGATAATTTAGTTTAGGTTCATATTTCCGCTATTTCACGTTTTCAATTTCTCGTCTGAGCAATGGTTACCAGGTATGATTAATTTCCACATAGTTTGTTGAAATATTGTTTTTAGCTCGTGAAATTATGTATGTGGATTCTTTCAATGTCCTCACTTGTTCTTTGTTAAAAATTTCCTATTCACTACATTTCATTAAGATCACCAGTTGATTTTAAACTATGTTCTTCTGTTTCCGGTCCTGTTGTATCTGTCTTCTATTTAAATGTTCACGTTAATTTTTTACATCTAGGGATCTTGAATCACTCGTCCAACTCATTTTTACATATCATGATTAAAAAAATGTATTCACAACTCACTCGTAGTTTATTCTAATAAATGTTAAAACGTGTACTATTCACTTTCTGACCATAACGAAGTCTTTTTTTTAATTTAACTTCATACATTCATTTCATACATTTCATTTTCCTGGGTTAATTTCGTTGCACCCATTTTTCATCCACGATATTTGAAATGTACTGCTATTCGTACATTTTAGATGTCGCTCATTTCCTCAAAATTATCTAGATGTCTCATATCATTAATTCATGAATTACGATTTTTAATGTCACGGAATAAGCTTGATCTGCTTATGTCATCGATGACATCGTAATGACATTCATTCACCGATTTGATTTAATCCCAGCCAAGAGGAATCTTATTTAAATTGAAGAGGTTATATTTTTAGGAGTGATTAATTTTTGGGAAAGACAGTTTTTGGCTTTCTACTACTCCATCTCGATACAAAAAAAGATGAGGGAATCTTCTATTTTCTATAATGTTATCCAATTTGGTACTGAAGAGCCTTAGGGCAAGTGTCTTCCGGCGAAACATCGATGTATACCAGTGAGGATGACAGTGTTCCATGTAAGTGCAATTTTTTACCATTTATTTAAAGTATAACTCATGTGAATGATATCTGATTTTTATTCCACAACGAATGTTTGAAATACAAACTGAGTAGAGGAAAGTATCTTCTGTATAATTCAGTGTTCACATAGAAGTATTTGTTTCGAAAAAAAATTTTTCTTTCGTGTAATTCAATGTTTATATGAAAGTAGCTGTTTAAGGAAGTCTGAAAGTTACTTCTTTGCATGATCTACACATCCATGTATAGAGTTTCCCTCATCCTTTTTTTGTATCAAGATGAAGTAGTAGAAAGCCAAAAACTTTTTTTCCCAAAAATTAATCACTCCTAAAAATATAACCCCTTTAATTCAAATACGACAAGTTACTGACTAATTGGACTCTTCAGTGGTTTATATTAAGCAGTAACTTTTAGGTGTGATCTTTTCAGTTTGCCTTTACTACACTTAAGCAGACTCTCTATTTATTTAGCTTTGTTTATTTTTCAGATTGTGGAAGGTTATATACCAAAAAAACAGTAAGAAGTATTGAGTCCACAACAAAAAGGATGTCTTTCAGAGATCATTTACATTCACTTTCGATTGTAGAGATGTGGGTACATTTCCTAGTAGGTACTCCCTTTATTTTTTCCGTGCAGTCTATTTGATTTTATTGGGAAAACGGAGTAATTGAATTATTTTGTTTTTTTTTTGCAATAAAACAATCTGCTGGATCATAATATACTTCACTTCAAGTACTATTTTGCGTCAATAAGTTCCTGGAAAACAATGGTAGATTGTAGATAAATTCATTGACACCATTAGATTAGTCTGTGAATCTACTTTGTTAATTTTATCGATGACTGGTATGTTCAAACTATCTCGAAGTATTTTTTTTTTGGAAATTTGATCAGAAGAATGTGCTGTAGTTGGGAACATGCAAAACAAAAATTATAAAATGCAAAGAGGTCGAGCCACTAAACAGAAATCTCAGCTACGTATGAACTTCTTAGAGTAGTTTTGGGGACTGATTTCAAAACAGACTCCAGATACTCATAGAGAAAATTGAGGATTTATCATTCATCGTTCTGAATGTGTTTTACTCTCGTTATTATAGACGAATATTATTTCATCCATGATCAAAACAGGACTGTTTAGAGTTTCCATAGATCCCATTAGTGGTACTGGGACAGGTAACAGTTTCATATCTTCTGCCCATAACAAGGCAACTGTATGATATCAAAGGAGGAATAATCAATAACAACGTTGTTACAGTTACGACGAAGTGGATGTCTCCGGAGCTGCTTCACTTTATAATATTCATGTTCTTATTTGTTTACTGAAATGGTATCTAAACCAGAGGTAAGGTAGATGGGAGGAAATCATGAAATTGTTTATTTGTTAATTGATCTTGTGCACTTCCAGCTCTGTACGATTTTATAAAATACTAACTATTCACTTATTCACTAACGATAAGAACATAATATGATATGACCGCGACTTCTGAAAATATTAAATTTTCTTTTGATTGTTCATAATTAGAAACTAATTAAAATATTTTGAGTAATTTAACCATACTCCTGTAGTCAATGGGATTGGCGTCCTGCATCTGGTCCTTTTGTAGAAACAGGTCTTTTATTGATCCACTAACTTTGGATAAATGTCATAATGTATGTACCTAGTTAAATTGTTTCTGTGGAGAAAGTTATTGAAAAAATGACACATAAATATAAAAAAACTGTATCATGTGATTTCAATAAGATCAACAAAGCTGAAAATTATTTTATATATAGCTATAACATTTGAACATTACATAAGGTCATATTGTAAAATAATAGATAAGGCAAATTGTGAAATTGATTTAGGTGTGGTATACCTGTGTGGTATACCTGTATAGCATAAATAGGATTAGCTTCGCAAAGTTTCCAGTTTAATCTTCCTCTTGAAGATGATCACTTAGTGATCGAAACACGTGTTGAGGTGTTAAAAATAACGATTAGGTGTTGGGAAAAAACTCTAGTAATATTCATTTAAAGACCATTTGGTTAATCGATGAAAACATTCAAATGTAGGTGAAATTGGTATGGAATAATTGAGTTGATAGTTTTCTACTTTTTCTATATTTTTTACTGAGTATTTAATTTTATATTATGAAGGGGCTGAAGGCAATGTCAAGCAGACTCGGGGTTTGCCGGAAAAACCTTTTCCACTAACCATATTTCAGGTGGGCTGTTTTAAATGCCCCTCTCACCGTACAAACCATTCTCTATATAGCACAATTTTGTGTTCAATGATGTGCTGGGTTGATTAAAATTGCTATACCTACAGTTTCATTTAAATCAGTTTACATCCCAATGAATGATTTATAATTGGGACCACCAGTTAATATTTCATAGATGTAAGAAAACAGTTCATTTACTTCATGACATCAGGAATCTTCTTGGATGTTAATAAATAACAGAATCCTTGGTTCACAACAATACGAAAATGTATGTAAGGGATAAGAGTGAACCCAAATATCTACGTCAAGTCGAAGAGGAGACACATGCTTTATCTAAATTGAACTTGAAAAATTACGTGCATATAGATAAAAGATATTCAAATACTCCAAGTGATAAATAATGATGTAGACAATTGATAAGATATCCATACTAAAATTAAAGATGTGAACACCCTTTCCTACCATTTTATTGAATGAAAAAATGAAGATGTTCAACTCGATAAAGAACTATTTGATAGTTTATGTCAAACGGACATTTTTCTGATGACTGTAGATGTAGCGATATAATTGTGATATACTATTACAAAAAGGTTTTTATAAAAGAATGAAAATTTCATAAAATGTGTTATGATGATTCATAATACTAATAATGGCAACGGTCAAAGACAGATCGAAAAGAAAGCTGGACCATAACCATGTGTGGCGTGTGGCGTGTGGCACTAGAGTCTGGTGCAGTGAACGCTTTAGATACAAAAGGTACAAAAATTCGCACCGAGCTCAAAATTAGTAGGATTGTTCAAAACACTATCATTCCCATCGATCTCATACATGGGTCAAAGTCACAAAAACGTGGTTTTCACAATTTCCAGTAGAACGGTCGGTATTATCTTAAAATTAGTTCAGTTCAAAGAGTTGTAATCTTCATAACACGCACACGTTTCCACGCCACCTTTGACTTAGTGTACTTGACGCATTTTTTAACGTAGTTTCCCCGATAGGCATATTCCATGGATTTGTTGTGATTCTGTTCAATTTAAAACTATTGAATAAAGATATTGACAAAGGTTGAAAATGAAAAAAGTGGTGTAAAAAAAGTAAAATTTATTCGCCTGATTCATAATTCTGTAATACTTCTGCTTCCTTTTTTTTTTCTTCTACTTGTTCTTCTTGCAAGTAAATTGCCTCAATATACATCGCATGTTCCCTCGTTGGTATCAAACGAATCCTGAACTGTTGGTGATTCAAGATTGGAGAACGATCGGCCTTGACAATTTGTACATGCTAGGAAACAAGACAGCCCAATTTATTTGCAAACACATTTACAGCTGCAAAAAATTGTGTTTAGCAGTTTTTCCGGCACAGGCAGGAGTAAAGTCTGAACTGGTTCTGTATAATGTATTGTCGACTAAATTCCAACCACAATTTCTTGGGTCTAGCTGATAACCAAGCCACAGTTGAACTTGGTAAAATACACGTAAAATAAGTTGATGACCAGCCGCTGAGGTTGGAGGAAGACAAGCTGATTGCACTTGGTTTTTATTTCGAGTATTTTTAACGAAACATATATTGAATTTTAACGAAACACATTGAGTCCGATGCAGCGTATGAGTCAGAGAGAGAAGGCGAAACTTTCAAGTAAAAAACGCATACTGGTGAGCACGTGTTATAAACAATTGAAAAACATGTATAAACAATGAAATTTTTGCAAATCACAATTGAGGATATTATTAACTATTTTATAAGGAATTAAAAAAAATAACATCCTTTTTATATATTTTTCATGGGTCAAAAGTACCCAAATTTTAGATTTTTCGAACTTCCAAAAATTCATATCTCCAAAAATATCAACTTCATTGTGAAAAGTCATAGTACTTTTTATATTTAAACTTCAATACAGAATTTTTTTAAAATGTCCGGTTGAAAAATAACAAATTCCTTGCAATTGTTAAAACAATTTCGATTTATTAAACAATATGGCACGGGGTTTTCTATGGCAACATGCATTTATATCATCAGTAATAATTTTAAGAGAATTGCATGCATACAACAATGGGCTCATTAAGGCTAATTTAGTTTTTTATTGAAAATTATATATTATGAAAGTTAATCATCTCCCAAGTATCTCACAAAATTTTCCGGTTTATATGTCAATTAACAACTGAGCAAGAGCAATTGAAAATGTGAGATCGCCCGCGGTACATCTTGACGTCACACCAGGCAAACGAGCTTCGAGCGGTGGCAACCGGGCTTGTAGTTGGAGATTATGAATCGCTGCTATCGTCAGTTCAATTTAATTTTCTTCAAAGTAATGTATATATCAATTCTGGGTAACTGGCATTTTTGAGACAAACGTTCTATAATAAATAAAGAGTACCTAGGGATTCCAAGACATAATTTCGGATTTTTCTCTATGAAGTAAATAGATCTTTGCTCAATATTGTTTTTCGAATTCCAGTTTTCAACTAATATTCCAGACAAAGTAGAATCTGATGATGTATCAACAGAAGTCATGTCTGATGTACTCAAACTCTCACTGTCCTCGGGGAAACTTAGTAGTTATTTTTTCCAATACTTTCTGTATTTTCTATTTCTTTAGAACGATTTCTTTTTCGGTGGTATATAATATTAACGGTCTGTTTAGCTTTTGACCTTCGAAAAACCTGTTTATTAACTTAAATTCCAACATCAAAGGTCTTTTCTTGTGTACCTGCTTCATCACACATGATTTGATTTTCATCGATATCTTCGTTACAAGTATTCAAAAAAATTTGTTTTTCCTTTTTTTGAACAAACGGTGGAGCTTTAGATGTATGGGCCGTCGGTCTATCAATCTGGCAATCAAATATATACGGAATTACGCCTGGTTTCAATATAATTTTTCCCACTTTCATAGTTTTGATATACATGTAATTTTCTAAGTATGTTTCAACCGAAAATTCAAAGTAGTGCTCAGAGTAAAGTATACCTAATTTTTTTTATCAATCATTCATACATTTAAATGATAGGTATTCGCAACAAAAATGCGTCCCCTTGGCAGATACAAAGTCGGCCCTCCGCATAGCGCGCTGCCATAACTTTCATAATAGTGAAATAAAAATTTTGTTTGGTGCAGTTACCGAAGAATTCTTGCATTTAGGAACGATGCAATACTTGTAACGTTATTTTTTATCATTATTCATATTCACGCAGTTGACATACTGCAGTAAACAACACACAATTTGCTTTCTACGTATTTTGCTTATCCTCCAGCACTCTCTTGTCGCCGAGTCAACTGATGTGATGTCAAGCTTGACTACGTCCCGTTTCGGTGAACGCCACATTCAACAATTAATTTGAGGAGAGTGAAAATTCAGATTTTTTACAGATGTACTATTTGAAACATAAACTTTCAAATTATGAAATAAAAAAAATTATTAAATGAGCCCATTGTGATGGAATAGTTTTCGATAGTCATGCGTCGATTCCACCTGGACTATATAGATCCCCTGGTTTGCGACAGTGATTCTGTGTTTTTTGTTTCGAATTAGTTTACTTGTGAGGAATTTTGTCACTTAAGATTTCATGAATATCAAACTTTTCTTACATTCTCTATTTAAGATAAAACATCAATCCATTATCGTATTATTTTCTAAAAATAGCAAGAGGGGATTCACATTGTCCAATTTATTAAACAGAATATCATTGATATCTTATCGAATGTTCATATCATTATTTATTATTTGATATGTTTGAATCCCTTTCACCTATGTGCTCGTAATTATTCAGAATACTTTTCAATGACTTATGTATCTCTTTTTCAAAGTAAATGTCTGCCAGAGCCCAGAATAGTATAAAAAATCTAAGAAGACAAAACAAACATCTCTTGTCGTCTTTCAATATCACCTATAGACAGTACATAAATCAATTTCGAGTCGAACAAGCAGTACAACACCAAAGAAATTGATGAATTATAAATGCTATCAAAATGGAAAACAAGATTCAAGAAATAAAAGAAATGATTCATTAGTTACTTCGAAAATTTAGAAAACAATAATTGAGAATAGATAATTACTTGTTTTTGTCGACCACAAACACAAGAAACAATGAGAACACAATTTTTTATTTTTTGGTCCTCATTAATCGATTTTCTTTGTCTATGACAAGTCTTTCGTAAACTTCCTGCATTCACTACAGGAAATACATCCAGAATACTTTTTGGCTACTACTATTTAGTAAATTTATCAATAATTTCAAAAACTACACCTCATCACGATTTGACCTCCACAAACTTAATTTGAAAAATATATCACGAAATGTTTCGCTAGCACAGTAGCTTTTTTCAAGTGAAATCACTTCAAAAAACTACTGTGCAAATAAAGTTTGTGGAGATCAAATCGTGCGGTGTAGTTTTTGAAATTACTATGGTTCTTCATCAAGTAACGCCCGCATCAATCAGAAAATTTATCAATAATTTCTTCTAAGAGTTGAAGAAGCCTTACCTTTTGACGTGTAATGCTAGCACTGTCGAAGATATTGCAATTTTTGCCGTTTTCTCGACTGGAATGGATAAAAAGGTTAAAAATAAACGTGAGAGTACTCTAGGAACCAAAATATTTCTTATCGGTTTCATTTTCGAAAATAGTCACTCTTGAAGAAAAAACTAAATTATATTTCCCTAGTTCTGAAATTGTATTTATTTGTTACTTTTTTATAAACAAAATTGTTCCTATTTTTAAATCTGGAATTAGGAAAATTCCAATTATTGAACCATACTCGATATTGATCCAAATATCTACAGGGTATCCCAGAATTTAGTTAACAAGCGATACTTTAATCAGTGGTTCTCAACCAAATATCACAAAAAATTCATTGACCTACATGAAATACAGAAAATGTTACAAACTCTACAAAATATATTCGATTCTGAACTGGACAAGTTTCATATCGTCTTACAAGTTCCCAATTGAAGGCAAACATAATCTTAGCTCATGTGACGGTATTGCATACACGACAGATTCGAATTCTTGAGATCCTCCTAATCTACTGTAGGCACTTGGTAAACAATTTCTTTTCGACAACCTCATAGACAAAAAAGGGGAATCATATCAGGGAAACGGGAATGCCAACACCTTAGATCCCGTTTCCTATCCATCTCTGAGCATATGTTTGGCAATCGTTTGTGAATTAAAGGGGAGGAGCATCATAATGTTGCCATATCATCATTGCTTGTTCGGACAGTGGGATTTGTTTTGATATTTTGAGTAAAGTGTTCAGAAGGAAATCTCAATGTCGTGGTCGTGTTGAAGTACAAGTGTGAAAATATTGTCCAATGAAGTATCCATTGTAAAGTCTAAACCACACGTTCACGCTACATTTTGTTTAGAGTTTCTGACATTCAATGTAATTGGACCAGTAATGTGCGTTAAATGTGTTGACTACACCATTATTGAGAAACATCTGGATTATCATGTACCATAAATTGGAGGTAGGTGATGAATACTAACGTTCGTGTAAAATCAATGAACCGCAAATGAACTTTGCAAGGGTGGTATCTGTGGTACATGTGGATTCATTTCAGCATTTCATGTTCTCCACTCCTAATTGGTGCTAAACCAAAGCGTAATTTTTGTCCCCTTTACGAAAAGTTACATGGGATGGCAGATAACGACAAGAAAAACGTTCATGATATAATCGAGCTGTCTTTCAAGAATTGCTCCGAAATTCTGTGTATAGCAACAAATCAACATATTCGTTAGAAGTCAATGGCAATGATATTGTTACAAGTCATAAATCCTATTTCAACTTGTGTCAACTTTACTGAAAATTGATGAAATGATATTCAATTCTTTGTGGATAACTGACTTTTGTAAATTCGAATGTTTTTCACTAATCTATTTTACACAAACGCAACATGTGTGAAGTAGTAACCAATACATTCTCCAACAAATAAGTATTCAGAAGGGTTTTGAAAAAACATTGTTTTTTTGGAGGCGGTATAAATAGATATTCCTTTGAATTATACCGTCAACAGACACACCCATTAATAAGACCGATTTGGGTTTTTACATAGGAAGAAAATATTGCATTATTTTCTGCTGGAAGTTCAAAGGTCATGGCAGAGGGGTTAGTCGTGGTATTCTTCAGTTTACTTCGAGAGCGCGGTGAACAAAAAGCTATATAACATGGAAGCTAGTTGTTCGGGAACCGTGAAGCGTCCGAAACTGTCAACATTAAATATAAATGAAAAAACAATTGTTATGAATGTTTATAATTCTTCGAGAATACAATATCCGCCCTAAATAAAAAGTAAGGAGGAAGTAGTGCAAAAATGCACAAGTATGACGCTGTCAGTAGATCGACAATTAATGAAAAGAGAAATGAAAATTTCTATGTTTTTTACCACTATTTGTAACTAACGTTACTGCAGTTACGTCCTATACGGACATTTTCAAACTTATACAATATTTATTAAAATAGATAATACATAACATTAAAAAGAACAGTTCAAAAATAACTTTACAAAACGCTCAAAGGTGCGAACTCGTTTCCTCCTTTTCATAAAAGAGGATCTATGCATCTCCACTCACAAGCGGTTTTGGTGAAATTGGTGACACTTGTGAATCATTGTATTCGTGCCACGTGCCATTATAAGGATTTCCTACCATATAGTAAAGGCTACATCCATCAATTTACAGATCGACAATTTTTAGAATTCTTAAGGAACTCAAGAAAAACAACAGCTTTTCGGAGCCGGAAGTATCCACTGGCAGAAAGTGTTTGGTTATCGACGAAGAAGCCAAGAAATATATTAGGAGAACAGTAGTACTCTTTTTACTGAAGACAGTTATTTTCCTAATATAAGAAGAACTAGATTATGGATGATATTACAAGAGTTGAACTTCACTTTTGGAAAACAAGATTGAAAGAGCATGTTGATAGAAAAATCAGAGATTATACAATGGGTAAATCTATTTTTCATTTGGACAACAAGCCTTCATGGAATGTTGGTCCACTGGTTGGTTATAACGATTTCCAAAATGATATTAGAATGATATTCTGTGTGACTCAATGCCGCTTCTGTTTTATTTTTCTAGCTTTACAAATAATGGAGATATCACTTGTTAACTAGATTCTATGACACTCTGTATATTGTTCAGACAGAAATTAAATTAATATTGATTTGCTATTAGGTAAATTTATATTGATTTCAAAATTGAACTCATTAAAAAAATTAAGTACAAAACGACATCCAGAAAGGAAGGTTTTGGCTTGATAGAAAAAATGTGGGAATATTCCAAATAAAGGAAGGAGGAAGCAATCAATTTCAATAAGTAACTCTGAATAAAGATCTGCAGATCATGCAAAGAAATAACTTTCAGACACAAACTCAAAGAAAACCCCTCTCGAAACAGCTATTTTCACATAAACATTGAAGTACACGAAAGAAAAATACTTTCCAAACAAATACTTTTATATGAACGCTGAATTATACGAAAAACACCTTTCTCTATTCCGTTTGTATTCCAAACATTCGTATGGAATTGAATCAGATATCATTCACAGGATTCCTACACAATATAATAAATGAAGCAGTAAAATTTCACTTACATGGACATCCGATGTTTCGGCATAAGACACTTGCCTTACCGCCTCTTCAGCACCAAATCCGGATAATATTATGAAATGAAGCACTAAAATTACGATTTTATGTCACGAATGAGTTTAATCTACTCATGCCATCGATGACAGTACGTAAATTACATTCATTCGTTTATTTGATTAAATCCCAGCCATAGGAATCTTGTTTAAATTGGAAGGATATATTTTTAGGAGAGATTAATTTTTGGGAAAGAAGGGTTTTGGCTTTCTCTTTCTCCATTTTGATACAAAAAATTTGTCAATCATCCATAGAAAGCGTTCATATAAAAGTAAGACGGTAAGACGGTGGCCTGGTGGATTGACATGGGTTTGCTTCACTCACTCAATCCACCGCTGTGCGAACTGGTGGTTTGAACCGCAAGGTCGGACGTCTAACCCGTGTTAGGAATCACACTTAAAAGTTAAGACCTCGTTAGCCCTTAGCTCGCACAAGTTTCGACTTTGGAGGGTTATCGTTCGTAGGAGGGCGACAGCTGGTTAATAGAAAAACATATTTTAACAGATTTGTTTAGAAAGTATTTTTCTTTCGTGTAATTCAATGTTTATATGGTCAAGATGGGGTCAAGTGTATTTATTGTATCAAGATGGAAAAGTAGAAGGCCAAAACTTTCTTTCCGAAAATCAATCTTTCCTAAAAATATACCCTTTAAATTTAGACAGTATATTATTGCTTAATCATGCATTACATAAAGTTCAAAAAAATCATTCATCCAACAAGTGATGCGTTATCAGAAACCAGTTGAAACCAGATCCTAGCTCAATTAATAATCATATTCCATACGTTATCAGACCCCTTTGACCAGAAAAAATTATAACCGGTTTCATCCAGATTATATTGACATACAAAATAATTTCATTTGAAACCAAAACACGGATCCGTCGAACATGATATCATACAGAATCGTATCGAGTAAAAATTGATGGACCACTATAAAAATTATATAAACTATTTATCGGTATTCTCGACTCATTTCCAATTCAAACATTTATTACTCCATCAGCATGGAGTCTTTGGAATAATTCATATTTGTAATTGCAATTCGGCTAGATATATGTGAAAAACCTAAAAAATACATGAAGGAGCTAATTTCAGCTATAAACTGAACCTTTTGAGGAGTATTTACCAAAATAAGCTTGAAAGAGAACAGTTGATGTCAAATTGTATCCGTAAAACTCTACAGATGATGAATTACTACGAGGTATTGGAGAAGAAAAATAATATACTCTTGTTATTAATATTGATATCCGTCGAGACAACTGACCCTTGAGTATGTCAAAGGAAAGTTATTAAATTAATTCAATAGAAAGAATGAAAACGACCGATCAGTCAAGTACAGCATTAACACCTTACAATAATAAACATAATAAGCAAGTATTTATCGAATCTGTCATACATGATTGCTTCGGAAATTTGTAGAGCACCAGTTTTTTGAAAGAAAAGCTAAACCCTCGATGATTTCCTCTCGGATACTTTTCTTGCGAACGCATGCATCTGGAAAATGACTGTGTTGAACTTCTGGTATTTGCATCTCCTGCAAAATCAGCAACTGAATAAATGCTAAAATCAACGTCATTTTCTGTATTATTGATTTCATAATCAAGTGTCCCTTTTAGGTATCTCAATGTTAGCTTTACTGCACATCAATGCTCTTTCTCTGAATTATTCAGGAATCTGCTACCTCGACTAACCGCAAACATGACAACAAGACGAGAAAAGGCAGCCAAAAACATCAGGCTTGCGACTATACGGAACAAGCGCTATTTTCACTTGGTTTACTCGATTGAAGAATAACATTGGGATATGTCAAAACATTAATGGAATGACAGTTCTTCATGTTGAATTTATTCGAAATTTTCAAAGTGTATGCTTTTTGACTCAAATATATTGGTCGTTGGTCTTGTATGGCTTTATTTCAAAGACTACGTGTATAAAGGCTAGAATCAAAAATTGTAATTTCAAATTTTGATTGAAGTTCCTTCAAAGCTATGCTCGTAACTACTTTCATTCACCTTATTGTAAGTCTATCATCCACATATAAAGCCAAGTAAATGTCCATCCAAACCATACACGTTTTTTCTTAGCTTGAACAACAGACTGGTTTTTTCCGAAATTTCTGTGTTTTCCGGATATCTCCGGATAGACTCGGAATTTCAGAACTTTCCCAACGGCATATTGTTACTCAGATAAATGCGCAACTTTGCCCCAATTTAACCATCTTCGTATCTCTCATAGTTTCCGAGATCCCAATGGTGAGGATCGAATTTGAAACCCCCTTTATAAAACCGGCTGTTCCATATAGATTCCTTCTTGCAAATCACCATATAAAAACTCTGTTTTCACATCATACTGACAAATTTCAAGATTTTTGACGTCGCGTGTAACAATTTCAACAAAAGATTCTGAAAAATATGAGAGTAACCTTTGCACAGAGTACAGAGTCTAGTCTTGTACCGATCCACACTTCCATCAGTCATATATTTTATTCAGTATTCTCTAGTAGACTCTATAGGTTTTATATTTTCTTTCCATTTTTTTAGGACCCAGGTATTATTTTTTCATAAACATCCCATTTCTTTAACCATATTTGCTTGGCATTCGACGTGTTCATCACTTTCCACTAGTTCACTATAAAATAGAAAGATTAAGGGTTACCTCAAAGGCAGCTGAAGATTCATCGCCAATTTGGAGCAGATGCCGATCACATGTTACCTTAACGATTTTAGTGGAGTGACTGTGTATCATCTTATAGTATAGTAAAGCTATTTTTCCGTCCTATATTTTTATAGCTCAACACCTTCAAGATGAATTACGGAATCCATATTTGTACAGAATAAAATTTTTGATGAAAAAAACAGTGTTCAAGTAATCAGTGTATTCTCATCCAAATTGGCTAAAGATTTATACATTTAATAAAAATTCCATGTTGTCTGGAGATAATGGACTGTTTAAGAAAACGAACCTTCTCAGAAGAAATTTCACTCATATCTTGAAAATAAATACACATATTTTGAACAATAAAAATGTCTGATGCAACCCTGTCATCTTATCTTATATATAGACTTTTGTCTACAATTCAGTCTGTTCTCAAGCAAATATTATCTAAACAAAGATGAAGTATCATTCGTCTCAGTCAATTTCATTCTTATAAAGAGGCGTAGTTCGAATAATGAAACAAAGAAATCAAGAAAAAAAATTAAATTGATGTTTGCATTTTCAAGGGAGTTTCAAATATATTGAATTGTAATTATTTAAATAATAGTTGGATTAACACATGAATATTCAATAAAGTACTGAAGTCATCAAAAAACCCACGCGTTCTTTTCACTTATATTTCCACCGATTGCCTTTCTGTCTTTTCGCCAAAAAAAGAGTACGCAGTTCATTTCTCTTGACAACTTTTTTCTGAGTTATTTCTCAACAAGTATTGAGTTCAAGAATCATGTGCTCTGATTAGAAACAACGAATCTATATATTTGACAACCTTTTGCACGTACCAAGGTCTCTGAAGGTTCTAGCCTAGTCGAAACACTGTTGGGTTCCAGAGTTAAAAAAGGCACAATTTCATTAATGACATTCGTGATGAGAACTATTTTCTTAATGAAGTGGAATGGATGGAACTTCGGTTAGTTAAAAAAGTATTTTTATATTCTCATTTTATTATTATTTGGTATTTTTAGATGGTGAAAATATCATATACTAAAAGTATGTTATACTCCTCGTGAATCGTTATTGAAGCATCCTTTCTAACACATAAGCAAGAAAAGGTTTTGAATTGAAATAGAAATGCCGAACAAACATATCAAATCTTTTCATTTTAAACATCTTCCTAAAAAATTTAGTCTACTTCTGAATAGAAAATTAATACAAAATAAAATTCCATCTGTGTTCAAAATGAAATTGAAATATATTCATCTATTAAGATAATTGGTTTGTTCGTCTAGTAAGTAGTTTTTATGTATATTAGACTTTCAATTTAGCTAAAAAACGACATCTTCTTCAATATGTACCTGAACGATTTCCTGCATGAGGCACATTGGTCTTTTCCAGAATCATATAAGTAGTCGTGAAATTTTTGCAAGGACTGAGTGGATTATACTTATAGGCATTATAGTCATACAGTTATAGATAATATAGACATCCAAAAAGGTGTTGAAAAGGCAGAATACTTTTTTGATCTATTTAATTTTGGAAGGTGTTTTCCCAAAAAACTAATCTCTTCTAAAAAGTATCTTTCTCAATTATAATCTCTTTAGAGCATTGATCCCGACCAAAGTTACTTTTCCCTCCACTGGTTATCTTGGGGTTTGTGTGCAGTCAATTCCTGACTCATAAATTTGTAACTTCATAGCTGTCTTTCAAATCATCATGTCAGTGAAATCACATTCATTTGATTGAAAGTGCGAGAACTCATATCAAAGTTATATTGTGGTTCAGTTTTGAAGAAAATTGAGAAAATGATTGTTTCACCCTTCAGGATCGTAGGACAACCCCTGCACTATTTCAACCCTTATCCGAAACTAGAAGTGCCAGACGATATTCGCTACATACAAAACTTCGTTCCCTACCACACCACAATGGAAATGCCAATGGAAATAATGGCATCGTCTCCAATAAGTACACAGGTAAGGAAACAAATATGAATTAATATAGTCAATAATCGACCATTGGTAATAGCAGTTCAGCATCATGTGCCTCATAGTATATGTCAAATGATAATTAACTATAGGTAGTTATTCTTGGTTGAATTCACATGTTCTTCTGTTCATAAAGAGCCCACTCTCATCATATCTCTTATTCCATGAAAATGAGGAATGGCATCATTTCACTTTGGATCATTTCAATGCTCCAATTAGGATATTTTTATTTGTACGTGAGTTTGACTGATCACTGAACCAATAAATATTCTACCAGCAGTGCAACACATCTTTATTTAGAGTGAAACTGATAAAATATTTTGGAGAAATTAATTTACAGTCGTCAGTTTCCCAGATAGAGATTCATACGAGTGAATACCGATTGTTTATGTAGAAAATGGTAAACAAAAATGTTTGGTAGTGCATTTGAAGAGTCGCCTGGCCAGAACCATCCCGATTGTGAATGAAGTGTATTTAAAAAAAATGAAAGGTTATCTGATGACCTATAAACCCCTTTCATGTATTCGGTTTCACTTACTCCAGGTCAACCTGACATTTCTACATAGGGTTACCATACTAGCTTAATTACGATTTAAAAAATGTCGGGTTTGGGTCTATCTTTTTCCCAACAATTTTCTGAAATTTATTCATTTGTCAAGGGTGAATTCAACAGGAAATAAATGGGTTAATTACCCCAATATTGATATTATGATAATTGCACGATCGCAAAAAACCTTTGCCAAATATTTGAAGGAAAATAGTGGAAATTTACGTGGAGAAGCAGAAACTAGGAATACAAAAATGACAAAATTGGAATCAGGGCCAAACCTGGTGGAAGCATGGTTCGGAAACGACCAGAATGTGTATCTATCAAAAAAAAATATGTGACGAGGAATATAAATGGTGTAGAATATCGAATTAACCTTCAACTGGCTGTAGATCTCTAATAGACACTCTATAGACATTCACAATATATTGTTCAAACAACAAACACGGGAATGTTTCGTTACCGCGATAGGTTGGCCTAATGATTCAGTAAAAATCCACGATTACATATAGGACTTATAATATATGAACGGTATAAAAGACAAAACAACAGGATTATTTCATAACTCATTTAGTTCCCTAAAGTTATTTAGTAAATTGGAGATGTGTGTTTCAAATAATATTTATTTCCTCAATATTTCGAGTTAGAGTATCAAACACAAAAGGCAGATATTGCTTTTTGAAAACAGAAATCGACAATGTTCATTTATTAAATTACTTTTTTAGTTTTTGAATTCAAATCAAATCATCATGATGGCAAGGTCTGTGATAGCGAAACCTTTTTGAAAATAATACTTTTGTGACACACCGTTTATCAGAACATCAAAAGATTTTTTCATTTATTAAATTACTTTTTTAGTTTTTGAATTCAAATCAAATCATCGTGATGGCAAGGTCTGTGATAGCGAAACCTATTTGAAAATAATACTTTTGTGACAAACCGTTTATCAGAACATCAAAAGATTTTTATATCCTCGACTAATATAAGATATCTATGATTATGAATTACAAAATTCATCATTTTACGTTTCTACACCTGAGCCGTAAAGTGACAGATCTGTGACGTGAAGTGACGGATCAGTGCCCTAAAATAGGCTAGTAAAACCTCCTCTGTAATTATTTTCGCATTTTTGTACCACATACATTTCTTATTGTGCGATTCATATTTTCAGAACACAATTCACAAATGACGCGAGGTTCTCCATTCATCAAACAAAAACACCTTTGCTAGTTAAAACTTTCAGCTTTCAGAACATTTTTGATTGAACAAAACTGTAGGAAGGCAAGTGTCTTTTCTCTAGATACTTTCACGGAACTGTTTGACTAACTATCTCGCATTATTCCATCCAGAGAGGCAAAATACAGTTGCCCATCGGTTCAGGGTTCAACCCAACACACCGCCAACTACACTTTTCAAGAACTCTTTCATTTGGTGAACGGCGTCTTTGTCATATCAATTTGCCAAAACGATTTTTTCAAATGAATACAATCTAAAACAATTTGAATAGATATAGTCGCTGGAGCTCTTTAAAAATTTGTAATGGTTGTTGAGCTTAATAGAAAGAAGGTCATCTGGTTCATAACATATTCACCATACTTTTTCCAACTTATTATTCCTGGTGGACATAGTAGGATAACACTTTACTAGAACCATCTCTGTGCATCGATATCTATCATCTAATAATAATAATAATAGATCAGTCCTTGGTGGAATGATGTCCTCTCTACTCTCAAATCTTAAAATCATACCGGCTTGCCGCACTAAGACAGAAATCTTAGCGGTACAGATGCATCCTTGGTTCGCTGTGCTTGCTCGGGGCACATGATTCTCGGTAGGTATCTACCTATTATCGTTACGGTTCTCGTACATATATTCGTTTTCTATTGTTTGGAACTATATAATTTCTTACCCGTCTATTTTTCATATTCATTTTTTTCTGCTGTTATTTTGATTGAAAAACCATTTCGATAAAGTCTTAATAATCGTTTTTATATTACAGAGTGATAGCGACAATTCCGTCTCCAGCGTGGAAATACCTCAGAAGGAATTAGGAATCGTCAACAACATAATAAAATTTGCTGAGAAATCTCAGGTGCAGTGCCGTTGGAAATCTTGCGGTATATTTTACTCCTCTCTGGATCAGCTCTCGTCTCACATATCCCAAGTGCACTCAGCTAGTGGTCTAGGCGGACTGTTTTATTGTGGATGGGATGGTTGTTCCAGAAATAACAAAAGTTTTAACGCTAGGTAAGATAAAATATCTTTGTTAATATTACACTATAGTCTATCGAAAAACCGAAGAAGGTGATTCATTCGCATGATTAAATCGCAGTAAAATACGCTTCGGTTTTCTACTGATCCGTGATTCCGGATAAATATTGTAGATATGTTCATGCGTATATAATTCACCTCCTTTAATTTCCTGTTAGACTTATGTAAAGAAAAACATACTTCACCAGTATGTTTTCTGGTAACTTATCGGTTCAACATCGCACTACAAAAATCCACTATCACATATTTCGAAAAATATCGTCAATTTTATATCGTATTGATATGTACATTTTCTTATATTTATGATTAAGTTCTGAAAAGTCTAGTAATCCTGATAAGATGTAAACTAAGAAGCTTATAAACATATTAACATCAACAATTGAAGAAATGTACAATAATAACTTTATTTTCCAAAGAAACCTTCAATTTTATGAGAAAGAAATTGATTATGACAAAACAAATAGGGGGCTATTCTCAAATCACTCGCAGTTCTACGTATTCTTAGTTCTGTGGTCGTTCGTGAAAACGATTCCTCTAAAATCGTTATTCTTGAGTTCGTGCTACGATCATTCGCAGGCATTCATACATATCAATCGCAGAGATCCAAATATCCCTTAACCCACTCGTTCTGGCGAATAACAACCAAATCGCAGATTATCCAATGTTTCAAGAACGCCAGTAATTAGACAATACCCGTTCTGGAGCTCTATTCCTATGTAGGTATTTGTGCATATTGCTGATTCCACAAAACAGGCTCATGCGGAGCGTAACATACTATTGGCTTACACTGAAAGTCGCAGAATTTGAGATGAGCTATACAATATTTAAAACTATCAACTGCCTTATAGTCCTAATTCTGAGTAGTCACAGATTGATCAAAATCTCCTTCAGGTTCTGGTGCAGGGATAAAAAGTCGCGGACCCAGGACAGAGATATCATCCTGTCTAGGGACCTAAATGACCGTATTTCTAACGGAAATCTACGCCATTATAAACCATTAGTAAACTGACAATAGAAAAACTCAACAAATTTTCTCTAGTCTGGATTCAAGCCCGCACACTGGACCAGAAGTTAAAGAAGCTGCTAACTTAATTGCAAGAGCAAGCGGTTTTATTGGACCAGAACCAGTCATTGGCATCAAATATTTAACAAACAATGGTTACATTATAGCAGTGATGACCTACGTGGTCTAAAAAACCTACGTGTAGGTCACTGTCGTCGGACGACAGTGCATGCCGTCTCTGTATGGAAGATGATAAAATAGTAAAGCACTCTAGCCTGCCCCACCGTGGACCAAATTTCATATTTTTATATCAGAGTTGTACCGTTATTTGAAAGAAATACCAGGTTGTACCTCTTTGAGGTTTCATACATTAGTAATCTAATTCTGTTAAAGGTTCAAAATTGGTTTTTTGGCAACAATAAGAACAAGCACAAACATTTTTCTTTACCAAATCATCTCTTGTGGCAATTACAAAAATACATCAGATCGTGTTAATAATTTTTTTAAATTCACGTTATTAACGCCATCTTTCTTTCTAGATACAAAATGCTGGTTCATGTCCGAACGCACACCAACGAAAAGCCTCATAAATGTTTCCAGTGCGACAAATCTTTCTCGAGAGCCGAGAACCTGAAAATTCACACTAGATCTCACAGCGGAGAGAAACCTTACGCCTGCACTGTTCCGGGCTGCAACAAAGCCTACTCCAATTCTAGTGATAGATTCAAACATACCAGAACCCACCAAGTTGAAAAGCCATACCAGTGCAAAGTTCCAGGTTGTCCCAAGAAGTACACAGACCCCAGCAGCTTGAGAAAGCACACGAAGACTTTCAGGCATTTTGTGGTTGAGAAAACATTAGTAGACGATAATCTACAAAACTCCGAAGTAAGAAGAAATGAAATGATGTCAACACAACCGATTTACCGAGAAAATGTTATAAGACATCCATGCGGTTGTAGCAAAGGATGCAGTGTCAGCAGTTGCAATAGTCATACCGATATTCTAAGAATTGAAGCCCTCATCAATATCAGAAATGAGAAAAAAAGTCTGAGTACCTGGAACAGATATATCGAACCTTATTTTGATGAGTGCTCCCGTGATTTCAGCTACTATGAAGAAAGCATTCAAGTTGATGTGCCATTAGATCTGAGTGTGCATAGGAAAAACTTTTGAGTAGCCGATTGGTCGAGATGTTTTCTTGGATATAAAACTTGTAGCAAGTTCCTAATGGAAAATATCACTAATGAAACTAGTGATACAGAACTGGTACGATCTGGAATCAGGAAGGTCAATCATTATGAATAATGAGACTTTTTGTATTGAAAAACCCAAAGTAAAGGGTATAATTTGATTGAAGTGTTTACTTACCAGCAACAGTGTGGAGTGATTCTTTTCAATGACCAGTTATGCAACTGTGAAAATCTTTTTGAGCGTTGAACCTATAGTAAAGGTGTTGAGAGTGGAGATTAAATGATGTGATGTTATGTATTTGTAAAATATAAGTTTGAATTAATGAATATTTTAGTTTTTTTCCACCCTATGGAAAATATACCACATGTTTCTTGTAGAATAAAATGATTCTCCTCCTGCGGATCTTGTACCTACATTTTCAAATGATAGCCGACAATCAAATCAGATTACGGCGAATTAAAAAAAATCCAACTTTTGAGATCGGCTATTAACTAGGTGGTACAGTGAAATATCTTAATTTCAAAACGATCTAAATAATAAAAGATATTCCTCAAAGTTGTGGCACACCAAATATATTTTTTGAATGTGATATTCAGTAATCATTTTTGAAATCATCTCTCGACTCTCATAAAATACAAGTTCAGAATTGTATACTGGGTAATTGAAAGTTATGGCCACTTTTGTTTTTCCCATTTTCATTCAACACATAAATCGCTGAAATGAAGGTTCCGTCTGTGAATGTATGAATTTTTTTCTGATTTTGATTCTATAGGGTTTTCCAACAGGAACTTCCGAACTTTGACAACTGGTAACGGCCATCTTCTTGAGGCTACATTTGTCAAATTAGTTGTCACTCATTCAGTTTGTTTTGACAAATCATCATGGATGGATATGACAGTCAACAACATTTGCAAATAATAAAATTGTTTTATCAAAATGGGTGTTCAGTTCGGGCAACGTACCGCGCGCTTCATCCATTTTACGGTCTCCGTAATCGTCCAACAGAGAGGACTATTCGCTATGTGGTTGATAAATTTGAGTCCGCTGATTCAGTAAACGATCGACGAACAACCGTACGTAGGCGAAACGGAAGATCTGCTGAAAACATTGCCGGTATCTGTTCAGGAGAATCCGAGGCAGTCGATTTCGCATCGCTCACAAGAACTCGGCCTTTCGAAGACCACAACTTGGCGAATTTTGCGTCATGTCTTAGGCCTGCACCCGTGCAAGATTCAACTGACCCAGGAACTGAAGGAAAACGACCATAGACAACGACGTGTGTTCGTTAAATTGACCTTTGGAGCAGTTGGCAACTGACCCTAATTTTCATCGTAAAATCATTTTTAGCGATGAGCTTCATTTCTGGACGAATGGGTACATGAACAAGCAAAATTGTCGAATTTGGGACATACATGAGATCCACTATGAAATGCATCCCGAAAAAGTCACTTTTTTGTGTGGATTTTGGGCTAGCAGCGTTATCGGTTCATATTTCTTTGAGAACGACGTAGGCCAGACAATCACTGTCAACGGCTAGCACTATAGGTCGATAATTACCAACTTATTTTAGCCTGAATTGGATGATCTTGACACCAACAACACAGGACGGCGCTACGTGCCACACAGCTCATGCCATATTGGATATTCTGCACGTGCGATTCGAGGCCATAGTCATCTTACACGGGGTGATGTAAACTGGCCACCGAGATCGTGCGAATTGACCCCGTTAGACTTTTTCTTGTGGGGTTTTCTTAAGTCTTAATAAGCCACAAACCTCAGCGGTCCTCAAAACTAACATGATCAATGGCATCGGTCAAATTCAGCCTGATTGTAATTTGCACGGTTGAATTATTATCTTTTCATTTGAATAGGATGGCGACCGTTGAATATGATTTTGATTGTCAAGTCAATTTCTAAATTGTCGACGTTTCGAAACTTTATTGTTTCATCTTCAGGACTCTGAAGAATAAGAACAAGACATACATATCAAAATGGAAATTTACAAATCAGTTCTGTTAGAAACAGAATAAATTATGTAATATAACAATCTAAATCACTCGCAGTTCTACGTATTCTTAGTTCTGTGGTCGTTCGTGAAAACGATTCCTCTAAAATCGTTATTCTTGAGTTCGTGCTACGATCATTTGCAGGCATTCATACATATCAATCGCAGAGATCCAAATATCCCTTAATCCACTCGTTCTGGCGAATAACAACCAAATCGCAGATTATCCAATGTTTCAAGAACGGCAGTAATTAGACAATATCCGTTCTGGAGCTCTATTCCTATGTAGGTATTTGTGCATATTGCTAATTCCACAAAACAGGCTCATGCGGAGCGTAACATACTATTGGCTTACACTGAAAGTCGTAGAATTTGAGATGAGCTACACAATATTTAAAACTATCAACTGCCTTAAAGTCCTAATCCTGAATAGTCACAGATTGATCAAAATCTCCTTCAGGTTTTGGTGCAGGGATAAAAAGTCGCAGACCCAGGACAGAGATATCATCCTGTCTAGGGACCTAAATGACCGTATTTCTATGTAGAGAAGTTGGCAGCCACAAAAAATTGATAAAAATATTCTCGAACAACCGGGCGGCTTTAGAAGCACGATCAATGTCAAAGTTATTAGTAAACTGACAAAAATGATTCTCCTCAATAGAAAAACTTACAAATTTTCTCTAGTCTGGATTCAAGCCCACACTGGACCAGAAGTCAAAGAAGCTGCTAACTTAATTGCAAGAGCAAGCGGTTTCATTGGACCAGAACCAGTCATTGGCATCAAATATTTAACAAACAATGGTTACATTACAGCAGTGATGACCTACGTTGTCTAAAAAACCTACGTGTAGGTCACTGTCGTCGGACGACAGTGCATGCCGTCTCTGTATGGAAGATGATGAAATAGTAAAGCACATACTCTAGCCTGCCCCACCGTGGACCAAATCAGGTTTCTAGAGTTCAAAAGAGTTTCACTTTTGTCATCACGTCTGAAAGATCACTCGCCAATTAAGTTAATCACCTTTGTTAAGTACATGGACTTATGGACCACAAAATACCCCACCTGCCTACCAACCTACCTTATTTCCTACATAATCTGTGTTTATGTTTTCATATTTTTATATCAGAGTTGTACCGTTATTTGAAAGAAATACCAGGTTGTACCTCTTTGAGGTTTCATACATTAGTAATCTAATTCTGTTAAAGGTTCGAAATTGTTTTTTNGTTTTTATCAAGTTCTTCGTGAATAACGGATTATATCCGTTGACAGTACTTGCACTACAGGAATTTTGAGAAAATGTATGTTAACAAATTCGATATTTCGCGGAAATGTCAACACAAAATGTACTTTTGACATGTATAGGGTCCCAACAGGGACTTTCGAACCTTAACAATTGATAACGGCCATCTTGTTAAAGCTACATCTGTCAAATTAGATGTCATTTATTCAGTTTGTTTTGCAAAATTTCCATTAACGGACAGAGCATTCAACAACGCTTGCAAATAATAAAATTGTTTTATCAAAATGGGTGTTCAGTTCGGGCAACGTACCGCGCGCTTCATCCATTTTACGGTCTCCGTAATCGTCCAACCGAGAGGACTATTCGCTATGTGGTTGATAAATTTGAGTCCGCTGATTCAGACGATCGACGAACAACCGTACGTAGGCGAAACGCAAGATCTGCTGAAAACATTGCCGGTATCTGTTCAGAAAATCCGAGGCAGTCGATTTCGCATCGCTCACAAGAACTCGGCCTTTCGAAGACCACAACTTGGCGAATTTTGTGTCATGTCTTAGGCCTGCACCCGTACAAGATTCAACTGACCCAGGAACTGAAGAAAACCAATTTCTAAATTGTCGACGTTTCGAAACTTTATTGTTTCATCTTCAGGACTCTGAAGTATAAGAACAAGACATACATATCAAAATAGAAATTTACAAAGCAGTTCTGTTTGAAACAAAATAAATTATGTAATATATCAATCGTTGAAAAATAAACGTTTCGAACACTTTACAAAAAACAACGTAGATGAGTACTTACATTTAGGGCGGCTTTCCGAGTTGAAGTGAATAATTTTGACCTGTGTACGTATTTATGTTTTATGTCGAAATTATTCACTTCACCCTTAACTCGGAAAGCCGCCCTAAATGCGTAAGTACTCATCAACGTTGTTTTTTTGTAAAGTGTTCGAAACGTTTATTATTTTTTTACGATTGTTATATTACATAATTTATTTTGTTTCTAACAGAACTGCTTTGTAAATTTCCATTTCAATATGTATGTCTTGTTCTTATACTTCAGAGTCCTAAAGATGAAACAATGAAGTTTCAAAACGTCGACAATTTAGAAATTGGTTTTCTTCAACATTTTGACCGAATTCCCGCCAACTTGACAATCAAAATTATCTTTTCAAATGCCTTTTCTGCATTGAAGACATCAGAAAAACTATTTGACAGGCATATTAGGGACATAGTACGGGCTCCCAGATCACTAAATCGAGACCAATATGCCGGTCGACGGCATATTAATTAAAAATATGTTTTGATATCTCAGGTTCATTTTCGAATATTATATATAATACATATGAACATTCACATGGGTCCGCCAAAGTTGTAAGTGACAGAGATAGTAATTACGTACATATAAATGTAGGCATCTTACGACTCGGAGACAATTAACGTTGACTTTTGTTACGCCTATGGCGAAGTTTGCAAGGTGATGGAGCGAACATAAAAAGAATCGCCACTGGCACAGGTCTGACAGAATGACGTTAGGTGCGAACTTATTTCGAATACATTATGAGTTGGTTATGTGCACTTGATACAGAGGATTCCAAACTGTAGAAGTATATTATAGACATGGAAGTATTGATGTGATTATGACCCCTCTCATTTGAAACCTTTACAACGGTTACAAAATAAAATTATATGTCGTCATATGGGATAGCTGCTACGGTCATTGAGGTGAGTACCTTGCATCTTGAACATCCGACAACCTCAATATTGGAGTCATTAATTGCAATATCTTCCCTATGCCATTATAGCTGCCATGAAGGATTTTCCAGAAGATGGTCCAGAGCTGCTCATTCCGGCCTGGATGGCTACAGGTTAGCTGAAAGGATGAGGAGAGTTCCCTGAAATATGTCATAGGTGGTCTACTTCCCAATCCACACATTTGTGTTGCTTCCCTACCTGACAAAGGTAGTCGCAGACTAACCGCCAATCAGGTTCTCATTAGACTGAGAAAAATATACCATGGTCCGTCAGCCTTGGAGCAGAGTTCATACTCTGTGCCTGATCCGACGCGTGCCATATCAGGTTTTCAGCAAATTGCAGAGCTCCCCTTCTGCCATTAGACGTAAAATATCACTCACTAAATTAAGTGGCTTTGTGAAAAATGGAAATACTTGGTTTGGTAAACTTAATTTGGACATACTCACCTATCTCTTACCACAAAAATACGAAACTTGGTCTAGGTATATAATTATATCAAGTTCCCGCATTACTTTGTAAATGTCAAGATATGACTTGAAATTTTGTACCCTCCTCCCCACACCATAATTTTTTTTCCAATAACAATTATGAATGAATGTTTCTAAATAACATTGAAAAGATATGAACATAAATATTTTTCTACAATAGTGAACATTTACTTCTAAATCTACCTTTAAGTTGATGAAAACAATATAGAGGGTATGCAACTAAAACTTGGTTGCTAATATATATGATGGAATCGGCCGATACTTGATGAAAATCCATAACTAACGCGATTCGCCAAACAATGGCTTCCTCGGGCGTGTCATAATTAAGACACGCCCGAGGAAGCCATTGTATGGCGAAATACGTGTTGCGTTTTTGTAAAACTGTCTAGTGAAAATCAGACAAAGTGTTTTTAAAATACGTTGGTTGCTAATGTTCATCGCCTGAGGTTTCGAAAAACCTTTAGCATCGTTTATGAACGGCTTTTTTCACTTAAAATATTCACAATTGTGAATTTCCTTAATTAATAGCATCCATCCTGTAATATTATTCACACATATTTTTTCAAAGAATCTTTATGCGAACTCATATCAAAGTTATATNTGGTGAATTTGAGATATGAAGATTTGAAGTTGTTTGTCAACGATTAATTCCCATATCATCTTTTTTTTTTCGTTTAAGGATCACTTAGACCATTCATAACTTGAATATGAGTGTCATCATCGGAACAAGAAATTTAATGGTTTCAGTTTTATAATTTTTTTTCTTCTCTCATGTTGGACTTGGTTCACTTTTCCCCTGAATATTTTATAAATACAGAAGAAACAAGCTCAGTATGAAAATAAATAAACTTTATTTATTGAAACGGGACCAATGCTTTTTTTATATCATTCATCATAAACCAATTCGTCATCAGCAATTTCAGGTTGCAGTTGAGTAGCTCGGGTGGAAGTTTCTGAAGGTAGATTTTGAAAGTAGTTGTGGTACAATGAAGGAATATAAGGAAGCAGACTGATCATGTCATTTATCTTAGCTGAAGTAATAGGCCTCCGAGTAGTATAAAGGGATTTTTGTTGGACATTCTTCAGAGTCTCCAGATGTTTTCCTGGACCACTTGTTTTTATGACATTTATTTCACTGAACACTAAATTATTGAAAGTATCCTTGAATTTAATTGAAAATTCCTGTCCTCTTTCAAAACGAAGCCACCGAATTTTCAACCAGTTCACAGCAAAACCGTCAGTGCCTGTTTTTCTATGGAGTACGGCTTCTTCTAGCGCTTAGTACTAAGGATCATTCATCTGTTTTAGAGTATGTAACATAGTTGACCAGAATAATGTTACTAGACAAACAAGCAAAACAAATTCTCTACTGGATCATGTCCTGGTTAATAAAAATATTAAATGTGATGTATCAATATACAACTATACTCTCTCTGATCATAAGCCATTAAATATCAATGAAGATATTGAGCCTGTATACTATAAACCAAAGATACTAACAAACTTAAGTGTAGTTAAGCAAGATTTATTCAAACAAAAATATAGGGACGCGTCACAAAATTGTGAATCCATTGACACAATGGATACGCTAACAAAGGTAATAAATGCATGTAAAGAAGGTTCTAGTTATGAGAAAAAATATAAACATCGCAAAGGGAATGATTGGATGACCTATGATCTATTGAACTTAATAATAGAACGAGATAGTATATATAAAAAAATAAATGGAACAAATCCAAATTCTGAAAATATTAATAAATTGTGGATGGACTTAAAGTATTCAAAAATAAAGTTACCAATGAGATAAGAAAACAAAAATCAATTTATTTCAAAGCAGAATGGCAAAAAGCAGGTAACAATGCAAAAAAACAATGAAGAGTAATAAACTCGATAATAAATATAAAGAAGGAAAAAAACGAGTCAATTGCATTAATTACAGATGATATAACTATCACTGACCCTCAACAGGTGGCAAATATGTTCAACAGGTATTTTATTAATGTAGGTCAATCAATTATTTCCAATATAGATATTAATATAGAAAGTGTAGATTTTGAGGAACTATCGTGTGGCAACTCAGTATTCCTAAAGGAAACCAATGCTAAAGAGGCATCTGAAGTCATGGTTGCACTCAATAAAAACTCTGCATTTAATTCGTATTTAATGTTAAGAATGTTTGACTGAGATCAAATATTATTTCCATAACTATCAATATTGTTTTTTGTTGAATAATGTCTGTTGAAGGCGGTTTCAATAAAGATTTTTATTCTAAAAGCATGTAGACATTAAGATAATTTTCTATTTGAATAAATAACTTTTTTTTTG